>WAAG01048068.1:0-88836 GCA_013390105.1 Tichodroma muraria | reverse complement strand
CACCCCCCCCCCCCGCCGGGCCCGGCCCGGCCCGGCCCGGCTCGGCTCGGCCGGCGCGGCGGACCCCGAGTCCCCGCCCGCCGTGCTCACGTCGGCACCGCGTCCTGCTCCTCCGCCGCCCCCGCCCGAGCCTCGTACCAACGCCCGACCGACGTATCCCTCCGCACCACGCGCCCAAAGAGTCCTGCGGACCGCCGACGCCACCGCGGCCGTTCCGCTCCGCCCGAGCCCCGCCCGGCCGCCCCGCCTCTTCCCTCCGCCGCCGCAGCCAATCGCTGCCCGCTGCCCGCTTCGCAGCCAATAGGAACTCGACGGCCGGCCGGGGCGGGCCAGCGAATCAGGAGGCCGGGCGCGGGGCGGTTGCTAGGCAGGCGGGCGGGCGGGACCGGGCAGGTGCTAGGGGGCGTTCGAGCGGGGGCGCGTCGGGGCACCCTCAGCCCGCGCAGGCACGGCGGGGGCACCGTCCCGATGCCGCCCGCATCCCACCCGGATCCTTCCCGCATTCCTCCTGCATCCCGCCCGCTCCCCGCCTCCGGGCCCCGGGGAGTGTCGCCGGGTGAGAGTGATCCCGGGTCCAGCGGGCGCTCAGCGCGAGGTGGACGCTAACCCGGGTGCGTGGGTGATGCTGCGAGCGGGTGAGTTTCGGGCGCGGAGCGGTGACACACAACAGGCATCTGCCAACGGAGCACACGAACCCCGCTAATTATACTCCTACAGTTTCCGTGTGTAAACAAAGCCAGAGTAGAATTTGATACTTTGCAAACGTTTGGCAGCAAACGCAGGCTGAGGCTGGACCAGTACCAGGCCCGGCCCACGCCAGGGCCCTTGGCCAGCACAGTCCGGTCATCTAGAAGCGTGGAAAAGTGCCGCCGTAGCCAGCGGATGTTGCCAATAATCTGCCACCGTTTGTGTCAAGGACTGGGACCTGACAATTCAGCTTTAGTAGCAAATGCCCTTCGAGTGTGTACGAGGCCGAGTGCTTAACAGACCCTGTCTAGGGACACTGACCTCTCCTTGGCTGGGACTGGCCGCGATTTTCAGACTCTGCTGTGCTAAATGCATTTGAAATCTCTTAAGTGCCAATGAGAAACATTTAAAGTACAGCCCACCTGAAAAAGGTCATAGCCATCCTTAGAGATCACACTTGGTCCCTCATGCCTAAATAAAACCTTAATTTCACTGTCACTGTGTTTCTCCTAATACGTGTTTCTGTCATGCTACAGGCAGGCAGCAGCCCTGAAAGGCCTGACAAAACACCACTCCAACATAGGTATTTCCCTGGTCTGCTGTCTCTCTAACCTGTTCAGATTTTGAATTACCAGGTATATACACACCAAACCCCCAAAGTGGATTACAGCAGCAGCATGCACAACTCACAGCCTCCTATAAAAAGTCAGACAACTGTCAGGTAACAGTTTTGAAATAAATTACATTTTTGGCCTTTCCAGTGGCTTGGCAGCTGCACTTGCCATCCTTTAGTCAAGAAACACCAACTTTCTATTATCACAGAATCACAGAATGGTTTGAGTTGGAAGAGACCTTGAAGATTATCTTATTCCACTCCCCTGCATTGGACAGGGACACCTTTCACTAGACCAGGTTGCTCAAAGTCCCATCCAACCTGGCCTGGAACATTTCCAGGGATAAGACATCCATAAGTTCTCTGGGCAATCTGTTTCAGTGCCTCATCACCCTTGTAGGGAAGAGTTACCTCGTTACATCTAATCTAATCCTGCCCTCTTTCGAGTTCAAAGCCATTTCCCCTTGTCCTATCACTACAGGCCCTTGTGAAAAGTCCTGCTCCAATTCTCTCTTTAGGCACAGGAAATTGTGTAAGGTTGCCCTGGAGCCTTCACTTTTCCAGGCTGAACAACCCCAACTCTCTCAGCCTGTCTTCACAGGAGACGTGTTCCAGCCCTCTGAGCCATCTTTGTGACCTCCTCTGGATCTGCTCCAGCAGATCCATGTTATTCCTGTATTTGGGACCCCAGAGCTGGACACAGTGCCCCAGGTGGGTTCTCACAAGAGCAAAGCAGAAGGGGTAGAATCACCTCTCTTGACCTGCTGCCCACAGGAGACACGAGTCAGCCTTTTCAAGATGACAAGTGGCAAAATGTTTCTGTGAGCAGAAATGTGTAGGCATGGAAGCTTGATAACCTGTAATTGTTACTGGGGACTGAGATTGCTTATTATAACTGCCAAAAGGGCAACAATGAGCTTTTAATTGGAAGGATCAGAATGATTCCTGCCCTCAGAAATGAACCAGGTCAAACCGAAAAAAAAAGAGAAAAAAACCCAAGTAACTCTTAACTAGGAAATGTTACAAATGCAAATGGCAATGTTGCTGAGGACAAGAAATTCGAGGACTGTGGGGGAAGGAGTTGCCAAGCTACTATGCAGAGTCTGCTCAGATTTTTTCAGTGTTACAGCTATTTCTTTTTCTGTATTTAACAACTGTTTTGTCTTTGAAAAACAAAATTTAAAGCACTGGAATCCCAAAGGGATAGTGCTTGGTCATGATGTTATTTGGGGTAGCTGATCTTTAAAGGTTTCTCCCCAAAGAGACCACTCTATGATTCTGTGAGTTAACATCACTAGGGGCAAGCCAAGCTTGGGCAGTTCCTGCATAGCTCTTGCTACAAGCGTCAGTGGTATGAATAAAAATATGAAAATAGAAAGAGCAGAAGGGCACCTAAGTGCCCAGAAATTCACCTTTGACTAGCTGCCATTTAGCTGCTATCCCACCTGCCTTTACTGTGGCCTTTACAGAGCTGCTCTGAGTCTATCCTGGGGCTACCTGGTATAACTAAGGAATGGAAAATTTTCACCAGGGGAAAAAAAAAAGACAGCAGTAATAGTCCAGCCCCATTGCTCAGTGCAAATATGGTTGGTCTGTTTGAGACTCCAAACAGAAGAAGCTAAAATGTCTTAACAGCACCGTCTCCAGACCACTCCCTTCAGATCTGGAACACCGTGTGGTACTGATACCAGAGGGAAGGAGAAGTCTCAAGTTGATACCAAAGAAAATGAGGCAAAAAAACCAAAAGCCAGTTGCGGTAAATCCTTTCTAGCTAGGAAAAGCTCAGCAGTGCAGCTCAGGAGTGTCAGTACCTAGCCCTAGGAGGAGGAAGCAGGGTGGCTCTGTCTGGAGTGTGGCACAAGCTGTGATGCTGGCTCAGAGGGCAGATCAGGCTGGCATTGCTGTTTATCCACTATGCACTATGTGTTTTTTTGTTCCCCTTTTATTTTATGAGATACACAGAAATACTGGGAAATAGATGTTGAAAGAGTAAGTGCTTTTAAAATTATTATGAGTCCATTCCCTTTGGAGCAGTGTTGGCTTTGTGTGAGCAGGCCAGAGGAGAAAGGGGCTGGAGAAAAGCTGTCACAGCAGCAGTTGTTTTTGCTGCTCTCTGACCTCTGGATGCCTGTCCCCTTGCCAAGGTGGCACTGAGCCTTTGTGCGCTGAGCCTTTCCTGGCCTGTGAGGTCTGCTTGAAGCTTTGGCCATGTGGCTACCAGCAATAGCTTTGTCACAGAGGCCTGGGCTCACTCATGTTAATTCTTTGTGAATTCCATGCTGAGGTTCTTCACCCTTTCTCTGCCTCCTCCTGCTTCTACTCAGTCCACAGACAAGCCCACAGGTGGGGAAGGAAGTGCAAAGTGTTGCTGGACAAGGAGAAAGAATGTCCATGCATGTGTGTGTATCTGTAAGCGTTCTGGCAACTTTTGGTGAGAATCTCTGCATTCAAGGCCGTACATGGACTAAAGCTTTGTGCTGTTTGTGTGGCAGTGCCTGGTGAGTGCTCAGTGAGTGGCAGAAGCATTATCACCACCTGCAGTTTGGCAGCACAGCCCGAGCACTGTTGCTGCAGCACAGGCAGGTGCTCACTGCCCATCTCCCAGCTGGCTGGCTGCCGACAGTGTGCGTGGTGCCCTTCCTCCCCAGACACACCCGTGTGTCGGCAGGTGTTCACCTGGCTGTGCCGCTCTGCCATCCTGGGCCCTGACAGCGATGACAAACATCCCAATGCCAGCAACGCTGGCACGTGCCCACACACACACCTGCACACGTGTGCTGCCTCGCAAGGGCAGGAGCTTGCTTTGCCCTTGGATCTGCATCCCAACAGCCCCTCAGGCCACTCTGTAGTGAAGCAGTGTAGTAAGAATGAGCCAGACAAGGGGAAAACATTTCTCCATCTGGCACCAACCCAGGAACCAGTCTGGCCTGGCAGGGAATGCTGTGTGTGACTGAGCTCCAGCAGTCACTAAGGAATCACTATGGTGCCCATATTTTCCTAGCCACGCTAGGGAAAAGCTCATCAGTCTGCCATTCACTCCCACCCATCGTGGACATGCTGGCCAGGGCAGATTTGGCTCCCTTGGGAAGGATGGAAATGCCATAGGGCCCTGATCCATGTGGTTCTGCCCCTTGCACTGGCTTTTCCCTCACATACCTGTGCTGTGTGCAGGTGCTGATCTCTCCAGGAGCTGACACTTCGTGCTTTGCAGTTCACACATGGGCAGGGCTGGGCTGGGCTGTCCACACACAGGGGGCAGGGCTGCCAGCCTGGGCAGGGGTTTCAAACCTGAACAAACTCAGGTGCTGCTCAGCAGTCAGGGGCCAGCTGACAGCTTTACTGCTGAGCACTATCTTGGAATACAGAGTGTGCTCAGTGCTACAGAAGTCTTACTTCAGTAACTACAGAAGTGTTACTGTGTTTTCCCAGGAGGTTGGCAACAACTCATATGGCCACCAAAACCATCACCACTGACTCCTCTCTTTTCCCGCAAGTCTAGCCAGTCAGTGCACTCCCATACAGCTGCAGGTGGGCAGGAGATGGGAAGACACGTGCACAACAGGAATTGTGACAGAAGGTTTCCAAGCTCCCTGCAGGCACAGGGTCCCTGCAGAAAGTGCTGTGCGCTCACGGCTGGGATGTATCTGTGGGAAAGAACTTAACCTGCCACAGGCTGAGGAGTGTGCCCATTGCCAAAGGATTCTATGGCCTCTGCTTATTGCAGAAGAAACAGACAGGAAAGCCAGCTTGTATGAAACCCAATTATTCAAATTTATTAACATCAAGAATTATGCAATGATGCTGTAGATTTTTTTTATTAACAAATAGAAAACAGACTGTATACAACAGTGACCCCTACAGCACTATGCATCCACAAGGTAAAAATGAATGTGTCCTCCAACATTACCAACCCTGGATTGCTGATTTCAACGTAGCTTGGATTCTTAACATTCGGAATACATGTGATAATACAATTAGATACCCTTCCACCACCTTTATTCATAACTCAATGCACTCAAAAGAGGGCTGCTCACTCCCCATCTTTAGTGCAAGCGTGATATAATAAGGAGTATTAATATATAGTACCATTAAATTAAGTCCAGTAGTCTTGCCACATTGGTTCATTAGAACATCCTGAAGTAGCGGAAAGTACAATATTCTAGTGACTCTTAACATTTGCAGGATAGCAGAAATTATAGATACACCCAACCTCTGAAGCCATGTGGACTCCCCTCCCCTTCCCTGCAGTACCCTGCTTCCAAAGAGAGCTGGTCCAGCTCCGCTGTGGATCGGCTGGGCTTGTGCTCCTTGCCTTTGTCAATGCTCTGACGCACTCCACTGGTGAGAGGTGACAGGATGGCGTTTGCACGCACAGAACGGTGGGATTAACACAAAGGGCCGTGTCTTGCTCTTTCCATCCCCTCCCTAGGGAACTGTGGGACCCCTTTGCTACTCCTGCCCCCTTTCCAGCAAGACACACAAAAAGAGGTTCCAATGCCTGGAGCCCGGGATTTCGGGTCTCTCACAAACAAGGCGACGACAACTCACGTCATGTCAGGATCTGCCAATACACACGGTCACTGGATTGGTCGAACACGTACTGTAATAGGACTGAATGTTTTCCAGCTGACAAAGGGACGCTTCTCTGGCGACCCCACATGCCCTCCCAAACCCAAACCTACTAAGGATTTAATGGTGGGGGGAGAAGACTAAAAAAATAATTGGTAGCTTAGGTCCAGTTCCATGAAATTTCATATTCTACAGAGGATTAAAAAGCCTATGGGGAATGGAGATGGGCAGGAACCACAAGCCAGCTGCTGCGAATTACCAAGGAAGCTGCACTAAAATGGGCAGAACCAGCAGTGACTGGGCTGAAATAAACACAGGGCAGTAAAAAATGTAAAAGCAAAAGGAAATTAAAAAAACAAAACCCAACTCCCAAAGGTTTGGCGGGTCCAGTTCTGCTTGGGCAAAACATTAAGACTTGCAAAAAATAAAAAATAAAGAGAGAGAAGATTATAAAAACCACTAGTAACTATTTTACATGTTTAAAAAAAAGATCCCATTCCACCCACCTAAAGCCTCGCTGTGAAATGCAGGCGGCATGAGAGAGGGTGAGAGATGCACATGAGCAGAAATTCAGCCAGAGACTGGAAATGCTTTTGGAGTTGGATTCCCTCATTTGGCGCTGGGGCTAAGTTCCTAAATGCCTTAGTCAAAACTGGTTGGCATGGAGGTCTGCTGCCTGGGCAGTACCTCCACCTGTACAGAAGGACTGAGGAATGGGCGGCTCTGGCTCAGAGGGACCCGTCTCCACTCCTAGACATCCCCACCGCGACTGGAGGAAAGCACTGTTACGTTGCATAGTGGTCGAAGCTGCCAAGGTACTCCAGTGCGGCTCTGTAGCACAGCTGGTACTGGTCCTGCAAGGCAGCAGTGAGGCAAACATGAGCAGTGGGGACACAAGGACAGTGGGCTGTAGGGTCCAACATCCAGAGACATCAGGCCCCTCCCTTCTCCAACAGATCTCCACTGCCACGCACAGGAGGGGAGCTCACCTCTGTCTGCACCATGGCCGGCCGCTGCGTCCGCAACGTCTTCACCATCTGGAACATGTCCACCACGCCCTCGTAGCGCATCCTCTCCAGCACAATGCTGAGTGTGATGAACACGCCGGTGCGCCCAACCCCAGCACTGCATAGGGAGCAAGAGGGGCCATTATGAGTCCTGCCAGCCCCAGAAAGGCTCTGCAGAGCTCCTAGGAGTGGTGCAACCCACTCCTGGAGCACAGGGACCTGTTCACTGGGGAGAGGCCGCAGTTCTCCCTTACCTGCAGTGCACTGTGATAGGCCCATCCTGCCCAAACTGCTCCTTGGTCTTGTGCACCTGCCCAATGAAGTCAATGAAACCCTCTCCCGTCTTTGGCACTCCCTGCTCAGGCCAGTCTGTGAACTGGAACTGGCGGATGGTCCGTGACTGGCCGTCCTGCAGGGAGAGGGGTGTTAGATGTGAACCACGGGTGAGGGCCTGATCTCACTGCCCGCAGTGATGGTGCTCCCACCTGCTCTCAGACCCCCTGAACCAGGCCAGGTGAGAAGGTACACAGGCCACGGATAAGCCCAGGCAGATCTTTTCCTGCATGTTTGGGACCTGTCTCTGTTCTCCCATGTTCAGCCCAGGGTAGCTGAGCTGAGCAGGGCTTTGGGCCCCTACAGGGTCCAGTGGCTCAGTGTTTGGGGCCCAGCTCCACCTTAGGACCATGTTTACTGTAACACAAGGATCCTGTGCCCAGTCAGATGCTGCACACACAGACTCCAGGTGCAGAGGGTTTAACAAGCCTGTGGTAAATGCTTGCCCAAGTGAGCAGCACAGGCAAGGCAGGAACCTGTGGAGAGAGGAGCAGTAGGTGGTGGGCTGCAGCCCTTTTTTCCTGCAGTGCAAGGCAGTATTTGCTTTCCTGTTTCTCCAGGAGCTGTTGCATGCCCCCTTGACTGGCCTGGGTAGGGCAGAGGCATGAGAGGCAGAGGAGCTGGGGAGCCAGCAGATGCACTCACCCTGGCATCTGTCACCTTGAACTCCCGGAGGATGTACTGTGGCATGTTGTACTCTGCCATGGGGTCCACCACGAAGTACTGGTACCGGGCAGAGCGCTCTGCAGGCCAGTACTGATGGCACTTCTCCTGTGGATGAGGAGCAGAGTAAGACATTAGCACTGACAAGCTGCTGCTCCTCCCTCCCACTCCCTGGGAACCTGTGTGGTTGTGGAGCCACAGGGTCAGCCTCCAGAGAGTGGCAGGCTTGCCCAGAGCGAGTGGTGCCAAACACCACTGGGGCGAGCCAAGAGCTCGTGCCCACAGAGAGCAGCCCCATAGCCCCCTTCTCCCCACAGCAGGACTCGTACCCGGCCCATCTCACGCAGCTTTGTCAGCATCACCACAATGGTGGAATTGTGCTCCCAGAGCATCCGCCAGAAATCCTCCGTGGTCTCGGCCAGTGGTCCCTGCGTGGCGATGTAGGCCTTCTGATGCCTATGACAAACATAATGGTGCTCAGAGCAGCTCCTCAGAGATGGGCAGCAGCTGCTCCTGGGGGCTGGTGAGCTGGGTGAGCTGGATGCAGGGCCCCATGGTACCGGGGAGCTGACAATCCAGCTGTAGAGGGCAGGTCTCTAAGATGAGCCATGGGCTCTGGGAGAGAGATGAGCCCATCCAGTACTCATCTTCTAAGTGCTCCCCACAGACACGGTGAGCACAACACGGAGGATCCAGAAAAGCTCTTAGTCCTTGCTGGGGTGATGGCATCCCCAATCCAGCCTTGTGCTGGTGCTTGCTGCTGCTGTTGCACTGAGAGCCCTCTTGGCACCCAGGCCCCCGCTAGCAGGCTGCCAGCACCCACCTGGGCTGGAAGGAGAGACTTTGCTTGGGGATGATCCCAGAAGCACCCCTGTGTTTCTGCCCTTTTACCCTCTGCAGTACCCACCACCCCTCCTCCCATTGCATGGGAAAAAACAGAGCAGCTGAACCAGGTCACCTGGATTACACACTCCAGACAATAACGAGCGCAGTGTGGAAACAATGAATAAAGTTTTGTCTGCTTTTCTAAAGCTTCGGAATATTTTCTTGGTTCCACTGCCAACCACAGCACCTCTCCTAATTTTCTGTGTGACCTGCCTCAGACTGGCTCCACCACTGCGGGGCGCTGGAGCCCACGGGACCAGGGCTGGCTTCTTCCATCCTGCCTGCCTTCCTCTGTTCTGCCTTCATCCCTCTACTGGTGCTATTTTTAATGGTGCTAAAATTAATGAACGTGTTGCAGGGCAGCTGTAACATGCAGGATGCAGACAGGGGCCGCTTCAAGGTGGATTTATAACACATCCTAAAAAACAGGGAATGGGGATGCAGAACGAAGTGAAAAAGCTAATAAAGATGCAGCATCAGTGGTATCTGTAGGACCTTGGGTTGATTTCTTTAGGTAATTAGAACAATGCTGGTTCAAAGGAAGGGATAGGAAGAGATAACAGAACTTGGGGATGGGGTAAGTAGCACATGAAATAGTATCATCTGCTGTGCTGGCAGCCATCACCCTCCCTCTGTAGCATCACCAAGAGGCAAAGCCAGTGTGGCCCTCCATCAGCTCTGGGGCCAGGACAGTGGCTGTAGTCCGTCAGACTCAGGCTGCAGCCAGGCAGCCACCTTAATGACTGGTGGTGGAGGGCTCTGCACCACACAGGCAGGAGGGAGTGGGGGCTCCCTCTGCTCCGTGACAGCTTTTCTCCAGCCCCTTCATCCTTCCCCATTACTCTGTCCCATCCTGAGAGAGCCTGGCTTGCTGCAGTTTTCCTGTGTTGGGATGCTCCCAGAGTTGCTCCCCTTTTGCTCCTTGTCCACTCTTGCCTCCACGTAGCCCTTCTCCCTGGGAACTCTTGCTGGGCTCAGCTGCTGGAGCAACAACAAGGCACAGAGCTGCTGGCCTGGCTGCACCCACATCTGTTCCCTTTGGCAGTGCCTTTTGCTTCTGGGAGCTTACCAGTCCAAAAGAGGCAGGCGGGCAAAGCCAAGCTGGAAGGGACAGGTGCCACATCTATTGTTGCATCCCCCACTCCAGCACTGATGATGATGCACATGAGGCATGACCCTACTGTGATGGTGCACAGAGAGATGACAGGAACAGGCCTTTTATGTGCATCTGTGTCATCTGGTTTGGATCATTGTCTAGGGGTTGGTTGGGAAGGGAAGCGGATGTGGCCACTTCTCTCCCGGCATTTAGTATCTGAGAATGAGATGTCAGCAGACAGATACAGAAAACTCAAGCATTACTGCCCCGCTAGACCTTAATTTGTTTTTTCTAAACTGTGTTCTGGAGAGAGGATCCTGGTGATGGGCTTCCTAGTGTCCAGCACCAGCCCTGCGTGAGGATCCGGACTCCTCCTGAAATCAAGACATGGAACAAGCCTCAAGCTGCTGCCTGAATCAGCCACTCAGTGGAAGCACAGTTCTAACACTAGTAGCTACAGCAGGGAGGCAGGTTTGAGTTAGGTACTGTAGATATAAAACACAAGCCAAGGGATGCCTACCAGAATATCCCATAAAACCTCCCCAGGAGCCAACACAGCCTGCCACTCCAGCCATGTGGGCATCTGTCTACAGCAACACAAGCCAGCCTGGCAGCACTCACTCACAGGCAGTCTTCACACAGTGTAACTACACATACTGCAGTGTCTGAGAAGATGGAAATAGATAAAATGCAACAAAATGGTCCCCAGCCCACCTCAGGCAGTCAGGACCAGTCCTCGTGAAAGAGAAGGCAGCTCTGCCTGGGTTCCCAAGCTGGCAGGACAAGCTGGCACAGTTGCCCAAGGTAATCCTTACCTGTAGCCATCTATGAAGCTGGCATTGATGTAGTCAGAGCCCTCGACTCCCCGGATGGGCTGCAGGCAGACTCTCGTCAGCTCATACGGCATGATGTTCACGAGGCGGTTCTTGAATTTGTTGCACGGGAGGTTGGCACTGATGAAACGTGAGGTATGTGCTTTAGAATTGGCCAGCAGCTGAAAGAGGAGGAGACACATCAGATCTCTGCTGATAATGCAGCAGTCTGGAGACGCAGAATCAGGACCTGGCAGCAGTCATGTAGTGGAGTGGAGACCCACAGCAGCTCTCTGACACACACAGAGCCATGAAGCTTTGTACCTCACTGAGCCAGGGATGTATGCTTGGTGGTGGCAGGGAAGCAAAGCTTTTCCTCTTCCAACAATGTGTTGCTATTTACTTCTCACCCCAGAAGGACCCAAGAAAATGTGAGAATTGTGACAGTTTTAGGTAAAGAAAATCTATTTTGGGTTACTGTGAGACATTTTATGGCTCTCTTTGAGTCCCGTAAACTGGAGTCATGGTAAATGTGTTACTTAGATATGCTGACAGATTCAAACAGAAGTCACTCTTCCCCCCACCAGTTTCTTTTTTGTTTTGTTTTCCTTCCCCAAAAGACTGCCTCCAGTATCTCCAGAACCACCCTTCTCTCTATGAGTGGCAGCTGGACCTCGGCAGAGGCTCTCTGCAGAGGGACAGGGTTGCTCTCTGGGGAGCAGTGCAGCCATGTGAGGCCCTCCCACATCCTGCTCTCCAGAGTTTTCCATGCAGTGGACACCGCCAGGGCACAGAGGGGCAATTTCATTACTGTTATCAAGAGACCCTTGGAGAAATGAAAGGGAAATAAAATTCTTTCTTACAATAGAATTGTTTGAGTTGAGCACAATTCTGTGGCTCTCCTGAGGAGTTTCTCAGGGCAGGTGTCATGTGAGACACTCAGGCAGCATGTTTTACTGTTCCAGCCCCAGGATACCAGCAGCTCTGATAACCACAGAACAGAGATTCTCAACTATTCCCAGTTTACATGGGAAGTCAGTATTTTGCCTCTCCTGCTCCTTTGTCACTTGGAGGGAATCCCCAGGGTGAAGCTGTACTGCTGCAGTTCATTTCACAGCCTGCATGGTCTGCTGCCTCCCTGCATGAGCTATATTCCCCTGCAAGAGTTCACTGGACTAATGCACCTCATCTGAGAATATGGGCACTTAACAGAGCTCACTTCCAGCTCCAAGGCTGTAATAAATATCTGCAGCTGGCATACACAGATGCAGGCAGAAAAATGTCGGCTTGGCTTCTTAAAAATCATGTGCCTTAAAACACTGCCTTCACCAATTCTAGACAGTGAGGCTTGGTGTTGAGGTGGTTAAAAGATCACAGAGCTCAGCACTGAAGAAATGAGACCAGAAATGTCTCACATATTTAAATTGGAGCTGTTTCCAGACAAGTTGTTCACAGTAACATCAATTATCACTAACATGATCTGCATCTGATTTCAGATGCAGCTCCTGCCGCACACTGAACCTAGAGCAGAATGTGCTGCTGGGAACTGCACATCCATCTGCCTTTTATATCCTCCCTAGAAGCTGCCAATCCAGGGGGGACTGTGGCCGACACAAGCTTTACAATTCAAATGTATTTTAAATCACTGCCTACCTGCTTTAGAAACACACAAAAGAATAACTGTCTGTGATGATCCGTAGCCCACCTCTCCCAACCCCTGGACGAGCGGCCCGTGGAGTTCTGTGGGCAGAGACAGGGCACTAGAGAAGTGGGGTGCTGGGGCTCTGCCACCAACCTTGAATTCCAGCTCCATTGCAGTAACGCTCTCGCCTGGTGGCACCTGGGTCAGCTTCTGGATGTGAGCGAACAGGTTGCGCGCGGGCACCTCGGTCGTGCCACACGTGGCAGCCTCCAGCAAGGCCTCATGGATGAAGATGTACTGGTCCTCTGTCTGCACCATGTAGTTGCGCTGGGAGCGCATGCACGTCACGTGGCCGTAGATGTCCACGGTCTTCTCGTGCTTCATCCGCTCCAGCATGGCATCGATGACGATGAAGCAGCCGGTTCGGCCCACGCCAGCGCTGCGGGACCAAAGCACACGGTCTGAGGTGACACAGTCTCCTACAGATGTCACGCGAGCTCTAACAGTGCTTAAGAGATCACCTGGACTTAGGGCACACAAAAGGGGAGTAAAGGCTGCTCCCTATGAGCGGACCTCCAAACAAGAAGTTACAGGAGGAGCAAGGGGGAGAATCAGTGGAGAATGTGAGAGGCTCCTCAGCCTTTCTGCTGACCCCCTTTCAACTGCTGGAGTGGAAAGGACACAGTGTCACTCTGCTGATCCCTGTGGTGGCTGGCAGCCCCTCCACAAGGGAAGGAGAAATGTGTTTAACAGGCAGGAGAGTGACAGCACACGTGTGTGTGAAGTCAGAAGACATGAAGAGCAGGCTGGGCCCTAACACCAGTGAAATCTGTAATTTCCAGTCTGCTTATCCCCTAACCTGGGTCACTGTTTCCTCACCCATAAAACAAGAACAGTCAGCCTGAGAGGGGAAGCAGAAAGCTGAGGTCATGCACGACTGTTCCGAGTCCTTTGCTTAAGCACCAAATGCCTCTGCACAACTGTTGGAAGGGCAGTAACAAACCTCAAGCTACTCACTCCAAGAGCATCCTGAAAACAACAGATACACTGTTGTGACGTGTAAACACAGACAGAGATAGGGAGCTAGGCATTTCCTCATTTATGGTGCAAGTCATATCCTTAACAGGGCTTTAATACAGCTTGTTTGTGTGTTAATTATACCCTACTACCATCTGAAACAGAGCATGAAAGAAGAGCATTAAACACTGCTGGTAAGGCGTATGCTAGAACAGCAATGATGGAGTGGTTTGTTCAGTAACAGTCCCCTCTTGGCTGGTACAAATAAATCTTGGCTGGGTGAGATGCTGAGCCTCAGCAGACTAATATTTTGCCTTAAGAGTTGCCTTTCTACCCTGTGAAAGAGTGCTGCTGTAAATACTGCATATGAATGTTTGTAGAGGTCACTGCATGCATTTCTGTCAGTGATGTGCGTCTGAAGGTACCACCCACTTATGCTGGGCACAGATGATTTAATTCTTAAATGGCACTTGCAGTTTGCAGGAAAATGTGTTTTCTGAGGCTCTCCATATAGCAGTGATGTTTAATCTGATACAGCAGTAGCAACAGAAATGCCACCACTGCATTACCATTGCTGGGCCTGTTCTGCTACCAGCCCAAGCATGCAGTGCAAGTTATGCTACCATGAAACCTTTCCCACAAGAAGGGGAGACTCCACTTTCAGACAGGTAAAAGCTCCTGCAGCCAGAAGGCAAACACACAGTCCCACCTGCAATGCACAACCATGGGCCCAGCATCTGTTGGGTTACAGGCCTTGACCCGTCGCAGGAAAGCGAGGATTGGCGTGGGGTACTCTGGGACCCCGTGATCGGGCCAAGCCATGAACTGGAACTGTCGAAGCTCTGTCTTCTCACTGGAGCCATTCTGTTGAAGACAAAGAGGAGTTGTTTTGCATGAGAACAGACTCATCCCAATGCAGGAACCCGCTGATGGGGCAACAACAGCAACAGGCACGAAAAGCTCTGTGTGATGATGCATATAACTAGGCTTTCACCACTGAAAATTTGGAGGAAAACTGCAGGTTTATTGCAAAGCTCCTATACATACAGATGCTCTGTAGAAAGGCAGTTTTACAGACAACAGAGCATCTCTGCAGGAGTGGAACAGACTGCAGGGAAGGTGAAAGACTCTTTTCTGTGCAGCACAGGTTCACTACCTGCATACTCACTGCACGTTCACGGAAAATGGGCACTGGGCATGGAAGAGCAGCCAGTTCCCTCCCTGCTCCTCTGCATCATGGTGTCCCTGCGCTGGGTGATCATCCTGTGTCTGTGTCTGAGATCAAGCTCTCTGGGCTTGGCTGAGTGATCTATGCAGCAAGTGGCAGGACTGGCTGGGTGATTGCTGGGGCCTTCCTGGGGCACGAGCGTGTCCCCCCTGAGCTCTGGGCTCCTGGCCTAGACTCAGTCACGCACAGAAGCAGCTCGCTGCAAAGCCTGTCTGCACTGAAACGCTGCTGCTGCTGGCACTGCCCCCAGGGATTTCCAAACACTAATGAGGAATGCAGCAGGCAGGAGAGAAGGGTTTGTGCTCATGTCAGAAATAGCCCTCCATTTGCATTATTAGTGACAGGAGTGATAAAAATTCACTGCTTCCCACATTGTCCCTCTAATGGGAGGACAGCTGCTACCTGTACCCTCACCAGAGGCAAGAACAGCCCTGCTCTGGGACCCATCACAGAAAGCACACAGAAGAGCATTAAGTATCCTTGTCAAAGTCCAGTGGTGGCCAGATGCACGACCTGCAGCTGATCTCCTACTGCAGCCCATCTGTGAGACAAGGCTCATGTGTGGACTGGCCACATGCCTGGCCAAGCCAGGTACAGCCAGTGGCCACCGCCTGTGGGCCACGGAGCACCCTGCAGCATTGGGAAGCATCTCTGCAATACGTGAAGCAGCAACAGCCCAGCCAGTCCCATACCTTCTGCAGCGCAAAGGTGCGGACGGTGTAGGTCGCCAGGTCGACTGTATCCAGCAGGGTCACCTGGATCATCCCATAGGTTTCTGCACCCCGGCTCGGCCAGTACTGGTCACACTTTACCTGCAGGGAGGTGAGGAGAATGGGTCAGTGATTGGCTGCTGGGCATCTGGGGAAAAGGCAGAAATGAGTCATTGTGCAGGGGGTCCTCTAAAATCCAGATTTCTTTCCCCCAGAGTGTCCCAATCCCCAGCAAAGAGGCAGCACCCCCTGGACCCCTTTCCATAAGACTCAGAATCACAAGAATATTCTGAGCTAAAGGGACCACAAGGATTATCAAGTCCAACTCTCATGTGAATGGCCCATATGGGAATTGAACCTACAATCTCGGTGTTATTAGCAACATGCTCTGACCAACTGAGCCACTCTCAGTGAGTGGCTACTCATTGAAAGAGAGATTTTCTTTTTTCCCTGGAGTCATCAGTGGAAGTAGTGAAGGGGGCCAGGCCACTAGACAGAGCAGCAAGAGCAACACCAGATACCAAGACAGAGAGCAGTAATTCCTAGAAGTGATTTGTGCCTGCTCTAGTTCTTCTCTGCCTCCTGCTTGGTGAGATGGGCATCTTTGGGGCTTTGCTTGAACCACCCCCTGCCTGAGCTCCACCTGGATGAAGAGAAGGTAGGCAGCTGTGGGTTGATGGAAGATGAGCTAGTGCAGCAGCGAAGACAAAATGGTGGTTTCTGTGGACACAGCTCTACTCAAAGGGCAGCTGAAGTGAATGAGATGCAGCCTGCATCCCCACCAGCTCCCAGCTATGCCAGCCTGCTGTCCTTGACCCACAGCTGTGGCAGAACAGAGCTGAGTCTAGCACAGTACACAGCAACACAACAGGCAATACTTTTCCTGTAACATCCGTAGTCCCCAGGGTGCCCTTGCCAGTATGGCTTCGGGCAGCAAACCACCCTGGGGACAGATGGGACACAGCCCACGCCAGGGCTCCAGCCTGGATGCTGTATCCAGCTTCTCTGCACTGCTGTAGGCTTGAGTGCATTGAGCATCACCAAGTGACATCAACCTGCCCCTGTGGCAGGTGGAACATCCCTGAAAATCTACATCTCCCAGGTGTTTCAAAATGGCTCTGCAAGGAACAGATGCTAGCTCAGACACAGACATATCTTGTTCTCCCTCTGCAAGAAGACACAGACTGTGGCCAAACTATCCATTCAGCCCCTTCCTGCAGGCAGCGTTGTCCCATCACAGAACCACTGCTGCTCGCTAGAAACCTCCTGCCCTGCATCATCCTTATCACCCCCTTCCAACTCTGCAGCCAGAGTGCTTTGAGCTACTGGTCACAGCTCTTGCTGCATCCCATTTGGCAGACAGCCAAACACATCCCCAGGGGCCCATCCCTCTGTCCCCCTCACCTCCCTGCTCACATGCTGCTGCTCTTCTCCTCCTCTTCACAGCTCAGTGTTTGCAAACTACTCCTCTGTTTTTTTCTTGAAGCCCCAAGCTCCCTATTTAATTGGCACCCTGAGCATCCCTGTTTCATCTGGTACCTGGCTCCCCCACCCTGCAGAGCCACAGTGCCTGGCTGACAGGAGGAAGACTTCATTCCCACCCATGTGCACCACACTGAAAATGGTTTCCCACCCTAGGAGACAGGAGTGAATGGAAGATCATCTGTTCTTGTCAAGGAATAGTAAACTTAATTATTAGCAGAATGTGTTTACAGGGGAATGCGTGGGAAGGAAAACAATAAGCTTAATTAGGAATCAATGAAGTTCTGCCTTTTAATTGAAACCACTTGCAGCAGGGTGGGGCTTGTGAGAGCTAAGAGCCCTCATCCTGCACTCTGGCTCTGGAGTGCAGCAACCTGGAGTCAGAGAGATGCATCTTTCTCTGCTTTTTGGGTACTGCTCTCAGTAAGGTTTGCCCTGGCAGAAGTGCCTGGAGCAAGGCTGCCTAATGGGGTATTGCAGTTGCCCGTGCAAGCAGAGCAGCTCTGCTGCCTCCTGCCCAGCATCTCCTGCCATTTGGGCTGCTGTGGTGCCTTGGATCTGTGGCAACATGGCAGGCCCTGCAAAAAAGCTCAGGATTCCTCTTTCTCACTTGGCACAGAGCATTTGATGCCGACTGGCTGCAGCACCAGCAACTTGGAGGTCACAAACATTATTTCACAGCTAAACTGATCCCATCCTCATGAGTGGATGGCAGCTGCAGGCTGTCTCCACGAGGCCCGAGTTTGTCTTGCTTGGCTTGGGGATGATGTAACCCCCTCTAAGAGAGAGGAGAGCAGCATGGCATACTGCAAATGCTGGGGACAGCTGCTTGCTGTGGTTTGCAGGGGATGTTTCAGGGGAACAGCACAGCCTGTTCCTGTGCCTGAGCCTACACCTCAGGGACAGCAGTCCCCTCCTGCCACCCACATGCTGCAGGGCTGTGTACTCGAGCACAAAACAAACTTCAGAGGAGTTCCCTGTGTGGGATAATAGCAGTGCCTGGGCTGGTAATTGAAAATTATTTATTCATGACCAGATAAGAGTCAGTCACATTTTCTGCCAAATTTACCCATAATGTTTATACCCCATTTTCAAGCTCTGTAAATTTTATGCTGAAGCCGATGTGCTGTGGCACTAAAGCAGATAAGAGATGTTTTCTTCTGGCAGTGCTTGTTTCTCATTAACTTAAGGAGCATAGTAATGTCCTGAACAGCCATTTATTGCAGCTTTGCTGAGTGGCTCCTGTCCCTCCCCTTTGATGCCCTGAGCCCAAGAGCAGCCGGGCACCTCTCTTCAGCTTGAGAGCTGTGCTCTGCCCCTGGCCCTGCTCACAAAAGCTCCAGATGGCACTGCTGTCAGCAAGAGGGCTGGAGCATGATGTGCCTGACAGGCTTCTCTTCCCCAGGGCCCTTGAGCACCAGCCTCTTAATAGCCCTTCCTGGGGAGATGAAATGCCAGGGGAGATCACACCCCAGGGATGGCTGCTTGGTGCTCCGGGCTGGAACAGAACAAGCCACAGCACTGCTCTGGGAGACCTCACTCTGCCAGGCTCTAGGGGATAGCCCAGGGTAGGAGAAATCCTGCTTTAATACCTCTCTCCTGGCAACAGAGCCCGGCAGGGACGCACCACGCTCGCAGCTTCGGGAAAGCTAATCTACAATGTGTGTTTCTGAACTGCCACCAAATGATTCTGAAACTGATTGTAAAGCTTTGAAGGCAGCTAAATTGCACAATCCAGCCATTTCTATCCTTTATGTGCTTCTCACTTTGTGAAAACATGAAAAAGGGAGGATGATTTAGACCATCAAGCCAGCTGAAATTGCAGACCATAAAAGCTGATGCTCTTTAAAGATTTTTTTTCCCTCTGCAGCTCAGGAATCCTTTAAAGCAGTGTCACCCCCACAGGGCTGCCAAGCTGCTGCTGGTCCCGGTCGGCTTATCACAGCACTGCTGAGGGTGACCTGGGGAGCTCGCCTGGAAAGGCAGCAGAGCCTGCTCTGCACTGGGCAGCTCGCCATGAGGCCTTGCTACCCACCCCAGGCTCTGCAGCTGGAGAGACAGTCCTGTGCCTGTGCCAAAGCCCCTGGGCAAGGGGACTTTCAAGCAAGGTCACCCTTGGGTAATGTGTGATGCCGTGTGACTGCCTGGAGCAGTGGTGTCCCACAGCAGCTGAGCATCAGCAGGCAGCAATGCTGCAGGGACCCAAGGGGTTACATCAGATGAAGTTTGAAGGCTCTGGAGTGGAATGAACTGCAAATACAGTGACTCATGCTGAAAGTTTGGAGCAACGGGCAATGATTGGGATTAGGATCTTCACTGGTCCCAAAAAGGTGGGCTCCCAAGAGAGCCCTAGCCATCACCAAAAGGATATGAGCAAAAGCAGAGCAGGAAGGTGGCTAAAAGCCATCTTGCCTTAGAAGATGCTGAAAAAGACAACACAAAACCTCAGAGAAAATAATCTCCTGGAAGTCCACATTGCAGCACCCCACCAGGACCCTGCTGTGAGGGAATGCCCTGAGACACCTACGGGGTTGTACAGCAAACACATCCAGAGAAGTCCGTGCACTGGATCACTGGTTCAGCTTAGGAGTGACCAGGGTTCTCTACTGCCTCTCCTGGCAACCTGCCTCTCCCACCGTGCCAGATAAAACTTCCCACTTCTCATTAGTGCTGGGGATGTGCCAAAGAGGCAGCAGGAAGTAGGCATGCAGTGCCAGGGAGTGAATGCAGGGGTCTGAGCCTGGTCAGGTCAGCCTAAAGCCCCCGGGCAGTGTGCCCAATCAGGCAGGCTGCCTGAGACTCTGAGGGCTCCAGTCACCTCCTGCCCATAACAAGGGTTCAATGTCACCAAAAGCCTGACCACATGCACTGGGTTTGGGACAGAAACCAATACTGCAGGATAATAGTATGGGGTGTGTTGGGGGGAGATAACGCACAGCTCAGCAGAACAGACATCTCAGGCAAAGACAAGTCCCTCTGGGGTCAAAGGAAATTTGTTATCTTCAAGAAACATGCACCTTGGAGTGCCTTGCCATAACTAAGAAGCCCAGAAGTTAAGTGAGTCAGGATTCCAGGCATGGATTTATTTGGCAACCCAGAAGGGCTTTTCCTTATTCCTCAAATATATGCTCCATCACTGAAATGTGAAAGCACAAAAAAGTCCCCATATAACCCTCAGCTGCAGAGCACAGTTGATCAGAAGCTTCTGATCTTGCTTAGCCTGTGTGCCAAGCCCTGAGCCACAGGGCAGTCAGAACCATTTCCCTGCCTGTCTGGGCTGCGTGAGTGACAGTGGCCATTGGACAGAACAGGCAGGGCTCTGCAGCAGGAAGCACAGTGCAAAGCTGGGGTTGGATCTCTAGAGACAGCTCAGCTCCAAGGAATGCTCTTTTTCCCTGCAGGCTGTAAGGCATTTGAAGAGCCCAGGAAATCCATCAACAATGCCTGTTTTTCCACACATTAGGGAAAACAGATCTGTTTTGCCAGGTGATTGGTGGTTCTAGCCATTTCCTCCCAGCCAGGGTGGGCTGGGACACCCCTGCAAGCATTTCGGTGCTAAAGCTTTGAAAAGGAGAGAGAGCATGCGGGCAAAAGTTTTAACTAAACCCAAACTTGACCATTTCTGCTTCTCAAGAATGAGCTTATTGGGCTAAAAATAATCAGTGCTTCACAGCTTGAGTGCACAAGCCCCTTCTGCTGTTGGCATGGCAACGCTAAAATATTCTGCTAGTAAAAACGCTCACCGCTAAAATTTTACTTTTAGGAACAAACTGAATCATGAGAGACAGAAGCTGCCTCCTCCTTGGGCAGGTTTTGCCCAAAGGGTGCATCTGGGCGCAGGAACACTTGGTCACAGCTTACAGACTCCTGCTTCAGGGGCTGAGTAAGAATCTCTGTCATGAAAACTGTATCATCTGCAGTGAGGGCTCCCACTCCTTCTCCAACTCACGCCTTCCCCATGGTCTGCAGGCAGCTTTGCGTTTATTACATCAGAATATCTAACCCTGGCAGTGTAAGCTGATCATTTATACATGTTGTCATTGGACAAGGCACAAATTAGTCTTGTTATTGCAGTGAGACCCTGTCAGCCATTCCCCTGCATTGCCAGAAATGCCAGGGCCCTGTCAGGCTGCTGGATACTACTGGTATCACCCAACTATTGCAGCTTCTCAGCTTCTGGGATGGTCCACACTCCCCATCTCAGAGCTTTCCTTTCCCCCTTTGATGCGAGTGATGTGGGCAGGAAAGGCTGGGTGCGCATGCAGGAAAAATAGAGGTAAACAAGCAGGCCAGCAACAGGAGGTTGTGCCACCCTTTTGCCCCACAGGGATATGCTTTACAAGGCATTTGTTGCTGGGCTGCACGAAGCAGTGAGCCACATCACTGGAACTGCCTCTCCCTGGGTGCCCTTATGCTGTGAAGTGCTCCCATTCCTCTTTTCTTCCCCCCCCAACAGCTCCAAAAAAGGGTGTAAGCACACAATGTACCCTGGACTTCTCCTCCAGCCTGGTCATCATGACTATCGTTGCTGTTCTCTGTTCCCACACCATCCTCCAGAAGTCGCTGAGGGTTTCTGGCAGCGGTCCCTGCGTGGCGATGTAGGCGTTCTGCTTCCGATACCCATCAATGTAATTGGCATTGATGTAATCACTGCCTGGGACCCCTGAGGAGAAGAAAGAGGGCAAGAGTTACTAGGGTAAAGCCCACAACCCTGTACCTACTGCTCTGCTGAGCCCTGCAGGCAGGAGAAAAGGCTGGCACGTTCACAAGGCTCTTGACAAGTCTCCTTTATGGGGTGATGTCAGGATCTCACCCAGGGATCCTGCAAAGGACATGGACGGTGCCTGGAAAAGAAGAACCCTTTGTAATTCCCACATTAATGCAACAAGCAGGCAACACCAAAGCAGAGAGACAGCTGCCACATGCACACAAAGGAAAATTCACAGGCAGGAATATCAAGGAGCTCATTCGGCCCCAAGCAACTGACTGAAATAATTGTCTTAAATTCACCAGCAATTTGTTATGGTCCTACAGCACCTTTTAAAAATGAGGCTCCTTTATTAGCTTGTCTCTGTTAGCAAGGGATGTCAGGCAGGGATGCTCTCCCATCCTTCCTGTAGGGACGACTATCCCCAAGGATCCAGAGATCTTCCTCCCACCACCAGTGAAACCCTTCAGTGTAAGACCCCCTCTGCTGCCTGCTGTCAGAGGCTGCTCCAGCCCCCACGTGGCCTCCACCACTTTAAGGAAAGGAATTTTTCGTAAAGGCCTTTAAAATGCAAAGACATAGTTACTAAAATAAATTCGGCAAAGCAGAGGCCTGAGGCTGTTTCCAAACCCTGCTCAGCATGGGCTGCCCAGGCTGCAAGGAGAGAAAGCAGCAGGAATCTCTTGTCTCCCCAGGAGAGAGCATCTGCATTTCATTAGAGGAAGGAAATAAAGCTGGGGGTCACCGCTCGTCCTTTTGTCCTGGGGAAAATTCTACAGGTCCGTTCTACGGGTCTCAGCAGTCTCCAGCAGACACGAAGTGCTGGCAGCTCCGGGCGAGCGGCAGCAGCTGGAGCGCAGCGCTTCGCTGCCTTGGCATGGGCGGCACCGACCTGGCAGGGTGCTTCGGGAACACTTCCCGGGAAGGCACAGACACTGCTTACAGCAACTGAGTCAGCCTGGAAAACAGGGATTCCCCCACGTGCTCACCCCCACAGCTGGCTGCGAGGGTTTGCCCATGAGCACACATGCCAGGCCTTCGCATAGCTGCTGCTGCTGCTTAACAGGGCTTGCTGTGAGGGATTGTTTGACCCCCTCTCCTCCTCTTGAAGAGGATGAATAGTACATTACCATTAGAAAAGGCCTTTCCATCTCCCAAAAAAAGGATGCTAGTGACTGTAGGACCACCTGTGTGCAAAGCCAAGCCCCAGTTCCTTCCCCAAACAGGGGTGCATTGAATTAGCTGTATCTTCCTCATCCGCCATCAGGGGGCTCAGATCTGGGTGTGCAGTGCTGGATGCTGGTTTATAAAACGAGGGGAATGGGTGAACCTGGGCTCCAGCTCCTCTGTGTGCAAGAGGACTAGAAACATGTATCAGCCCAAACTCCAGGGATGTGGGGCTGGTTTTTGGAGCCATGGGGGTCAGTGCCATGGACACCAGGGCCTGATGCTCCCACAGAGGACAGGGATGTGTGGAGTCTGATGTCCCAGGGGAAGGAGCATCCCTCATCCTGTGCCACTCTGGGCGCTTAGTTGGGACCATATACTGACAAGTCCCAGAGAAAGATATTGTCCCTACAATTGGGTTGGGACAGAGGGTGGCAGTGGCATTAATAGTGCCATGTTTCACCATGTACCAAGGAAGTACCAGCTGATGTCACACAGAGAGGACAGTGGAAAAGGAGGCTGGTGGGACAGACATGTTTACTGCCAGCAGTACTAAGAAGCAACCACACAGAACACACTGCTCTGAGGACACTGGGAAAGCTCTACAGTGCCCTTTCTCCTCTGGCCAGCCAGAACACACATTTGACCATGCTGATGCTTGGTGTTTGTCCCTGTTCAGCTTAGAACGCAGAAAAAGACGGTCTCCTTGCTTCAGTCAGGTTCAGCTGCTTGACGGGGTGCCCACTCCCGTTACTCTTACCATCAATGGAAGTCAGGATGACACGTGAGTGGTCATAGGCTATCACGTTTGCATAGCGGTTTTTCGGTTTATTCACTTCCAGGTTGGAGTTCTCCCAGGTGAACTGCTGCCCAGGATCAATGGACTGCGGAGAGAAAGAGAAGGAAGGAATTGGTAGCGGTTACAGCACATCGGGGTGCTGCAGCACACGGGTTTCAGTCAGGAAATCTGCATTGCCCTGCACACCTCTCCCCAGGTCAGACACAGCTTCCATGGGTGTCCACGGCAGTAGCGTCAAGCCAGAAAACACCGAAAACCAGTTTCCAGTGGGACATGCATCCCATGATCTGCAGGCAAAACAGTCTCTCACTGGGGGCAGCCTGCTGCAGACAAGCCTTCATGTCCTCTGCTGTGTGCTCATTCTTTCCTCTGGAGCTACCCATCAGCAGAAATTTGGTCTTCTGCCAGGATTCCAGAGAGACCTGACTGTGCAGATCTTGACCTAGCGGTTTTATTAGCTGTTGAACTGCAGTCTCTTGAAATACAGCAAGCCCTAGGTGTCTTGTGCCCCAGGAGCTTTTGGTATTAGTGTCCTGCAAGACAGCCTATGAGCTTTTGCCAGGGAATAGTCATGAAAATTAATAGGCTACTATCTGCTGCTCCAGCTACTTATGCAATGTAAACATCTCTCGTTTGAGTTAATAGAGTGACAAGAAACTATAAACCTGGAGAAGAGACGTGGTTATAAATCTTGGCCTGCACACTATGCAACTGCCTGAAAAGCACACATCCCACTCCCACCTGGCCCTGCACACCCAGTGCTTCTTCCACGAGCCATGTGCTGGTGCACCCAGTACCTGCCTGCTCCATGGCCAGGCAGCCTCTTCCCAAAGCCTTCTCTATTATCTCAGTCCATGCACAAAGCAAGGTGAACAAGGACCATCCCCAAAGCACCCCTCTGAGATGGGATGGTCTTGCTGTCCGAGAGACATGTGAGGCACACAGGTAAGACACACCTGCCTCATGCAGGGACTCGCTCTGCACATGCAGCCCTGGGCAAGCTTGGGAGCAAGTAGCTACAGCAGAAATCAGTCATCCCATGAACCCCCTTCTGCCTGAAATTAACAACACCGTCAAAACCTTCTTAAAATCTTGCTCCAGCTCACGTCTCTGAAACTTTGCTGGCCCACAGACAAAAACACTGGAGAAACAGGCCAAGGGAAGCATTGCACGCTGTGCTCCCTGCAGGCATCTGCGTTCATTGCTTGGAAGAGCCGTGTCAGAAGGTTTCTCAGGCAGTGGAATGCCTGTCGGTCAGCTCTGGATCAGCTGTGAGCAAAAGGCTGAGGTGGGAAGCACAGCTCCCTGACTGGGCTGACATGAACAGCTCTCATGGTCCCTCTGCTCCGTTCCACCAACCACCAGTTGTGCACAAAGTGACACCCATTGATGTCCCCTCTGCTCCTGTGCTCTGGAGTAGGCACTTCCCAAGCAGCCAGCAGTGGGTGTGGGCTTGAGTATGGAGCACAGACACTGCCTGCATTGCTGCACTAGCCCTGAGGGCTTTGCAGCACATGCAGGGCATGGCCCAGTGCTGTGCCAGGTGGCAGCTGTCTGTCCCCAGGTGTGGCCCAGGCTGCCTGCAGGCAGAGGGGCCAGTGCTGACGAAAACACACAGGAGGATGTGACATCACAGCGATGCTAATAGGTAGTTTGGGGAATGTAGGATGTAAATAGACATTTCCTACAGAAAACCTGTAATTTTCTATTATCAATGTAATAAGCAGGCAGCTGCTGTGCTCAGAGGCGCTGCAGCCAGGATGGTGGGAGTAGAGGCTGCAAGCACCACTTCTGGCTGCAAACCCAGTGGCCTGGCTGCCACAGGCCTTGCACACTCCTCTGCCCAGGCACAGAGACATCTCAGCACAGTTCACAGCTCTCTGGGGCACTTCATTTCATTCAGGCACCTGTATTTTGCTTTCAGAATAGGCTGCTCAGGGGATCAGCTCTTTGGATGCTCCCCGTCTCAGCCATGTGGCAGGGAATACTGCTGCCCACCAAGAGTGGGCCTGAACTGCACAAGAGGAATGCAGAAATGATCAAAGACATGAAAAAATAAGAGGAGTATAATATGAAAGGACTTTATGGTTTGGAGTAAAGATAAGTAAAAGAGCGGTTTTGACATCAGTCTGATCAATATGGAGCACACTGAAGGAGAAGCACAAATAGACAAACTAACAAGGATAATATGGACCTCACCAATGCCTATTAGAAACATAAGTAACACCTATTTTTCAGAAAGGTGGCCTTAGTCTGCACAGACAGCCCATGCACAGACTTGGTGGTGGAGCTGAGACTGGCTCTGAAGGTATCAGTAGCATCTTCTTGCTGTGAAGAAGGAACCCAAGAAAGCACCAGGTGTAACTGCACTCTGAACACTTTCAATGGGCACAGGTGGGTACTGGAGTGAGTCCTACCCCTGCAGCAGAGGCAAGCAGAGCTCAGTGCAGTTGCTCACGCTCAATCTATGCTGCAAATCACTGCCGAAAGGCCGCAGGGCTGACCCAGCTGTGGGGTGTGGAGTGCTTTGCACAGCAAGTCTGTGTCCTGCCACAGCAGAGGAAAGGGTTGTTTCCTGGGGGAGGACAAGGCTGCCAAGAGCCCCCAGAACGGAGGAGGAGCATCGAGGTGTTGCCATTAGGGTTAATAGCTTTGATGTGCAATGAGTATGTGCAGAAATGGTCTAATCATCATCAGTCTCTTAAGAGGGCAAACAGGTGAGAAAGTCAGAACTAATACAGCACCTGAGTGCAAAGAGGCTCTAATTAAATACTCCTGCAAATTAGTGACTCATTTAGAAGTAAAATGATTTAATTTAAACTCTGGTGATGAATTAATGTACACCTGTTCCCCCCTTTAAGGCAAACAAATGAGTAAATAAATGGGAGGATGATGGGCTGCTTGGAGAGAGTCGGAGCCCTTACATGGAGTAGTGGTTGGCAAGTCTTGTCCCATCCCTGTACAACACTCTGCAGACCCTGTGTGCAGTAGCACCATCTTGTCTCCCCGCCTTGCTCCACAACTGCCTCGGCACTAGGAGTCTGCTCCTGTTCCTTTCTGGGGCTCATGGGAATCACTGCTTCATCCCAAAACCTGATCAGAGTAACACTTCCAACACATTCTTCCTAGAAAGCAGAAGGGCTGGGAAATTGGAAGGAAATGAGCCAGGAGCAAACTTAAAAGCACCATGACTTTTGCTTTGCTTTAAAGTGACACAGAGATGCTGTAAGGCAGCAAGTGCAAATTAAGAAAAAGCCCAATTAGTAAAACTCCTCCTTCCCAGCATGGAAGTACAAGGAACAATTTCACCAAAGCAGTTCAGGGATCCCTGCTGCTACTGCCATAAAAACAGAGTCAGACCATCACAAAGGGATTGGAAAAAGGCTCTTTCTTTGACAGTTTCTAGAGCACTTTAGAAATGCCTTGAAAACATCCCTGAGTGCCAGCTTGACTCTCAGATACAGTCCACCTTGGGCTTGCTGCTCCCCTCAGTGTAGTTCCAAAATCCCTCTGCACGCTGAGGCCCTGCTGCTGCCTCTGCTGCTGGCAGGGTGGAGAGCCAGGCAGGCAGTGCCCTGGGGCAGCACGGCAGCTCAGGGAGCTGCACAAGGGCATGGGGACAGAAAGATGCTCAGGCAGTGAGTGCTTCCTGTCCTCCTGTGAAATCAGCCACATTAGCAGGAGCATTGACCACTGTCAATCTGCGCTGTGTCTCAAATGAGGACATAATGTGCTTCTGAATCAATCGCTGGCAGCACTTCAGCCTTATTACTCTTATTACCGGAACGTGAGTGCCGTGTGCCTGCCAGGCAGCTTCCCAATGAGCCCATTAAACCAAGGCTCCCTGGGTGCTACCTGCTTCCTGGGCCCAGCACCTCCTGGGCTCACTGGCCCCAGGGACCCAAGCACCTCTCCCGCTACCTAACCTGCCTTGCCGGGGCTGCAGGCACGGGAGATGCAGTGTCCTCCGTGGCTTTATGGGAAATGTAAGTGAATACAGGGTTTGGGCAAAACACCAGTGTTTCTCTCCACAGAAAACTGAGGAAAGGTCTGCAGCCTCCCTACCACACTCGGAAGCAGGAGCACAGTCAAATCTCACACACGACCTAAAGATTAAAAAAACTAATGTGCCATGCAGTGCCACACTGCCCGGCTCTCATCACCTGCTCTGCTCTGCTCCTGGGGGCAATACACTGGGTGGACATGCTGGATGGACTGGACATGAGGGGCAATAGCCACAAGTTGCAATTTGGAAAGGAATAAGGAAATTATCTTCCCCTGGGAAGGTGATGCAGGATTTAGAGCATCGCAAGAGAGCAGGAACCAGTGCTGGTTGGAGACAGCCTGCCCTGTGTTTGCTAACAGCACCAAAGGTGACAGCAGTGCTCAGCTTGCTGGATCCCACAGCGAGAGTGTGAGATGTGGTGTGTGGTGCCAACCAGTTTGTCCCAGGGCAGGTACTCCTGCACCATCCATGGGCAGGATCCTGCCCCAGGAGCACGGGCTGCAGTGGGGGAAGGTGCCCACAGGAGGAGCTCCAACACAGCGACAGCGCCTGCCACCACCTGCACATCCACAGTCAGGAAGCTCAACCTTCCTTC
Source organism: Tichodroma muraria (assembly GCA_013390105.1). Taxonomy (NCBI): domain Eukaryota; kingdom Metazoa; phylum Chordata; class Aves; order Passeriformes; family Sittidae; genus Tichodroma; species Tichodroma muraria. The sequence continues at coordinate 60,817 of WAAG01048068.1, read as the reverse complement.
TAATTTAATTCCATTAATCCCACACTGTAGATTCACTGTAGCTTCCACTGTACACTAAAAGTGAAATACTTTCCTGGTGCAGCTAGGCCAGAAGCAGCTGTGCTGCTGAAACAGACCCTTGTGCCCTGCTCCCCAGCTTGCTGCCTGCCTGTACAGCATGGTGGGGCTGCGCTCTGCCCCACGCCAGAGCAGATGGCAGCAGTGAACTGTGCCTGCAGACGGCTCAGCTCCCAGCAACTGCATTTCAGCCTCTCCTGCTGCACCGGGGTACCAGGAGGTACAGCTGGGACAGCTCCCAGGTGCCGGGAGCCAGGGCTCACAACACACACTAACCCACAGCTCATGAGCCTGCTCTCAGGGCAGCCAGCCCATAGCTTGCTCTGTGAGGGCTTTGTCATATGGGCTGCATGGCCACGTGGGCTGGCAAACTGGTGTGAGCAATATTATTTGTTCTCTGACCTGTGGGAATGGAGGTCAGACGGCTGTGAGCAATCTCTGCCACCCTTCCTGCCCCCTTCCCAGGCATGTGGGGAGGCGCTGACAGGTCTTGTTCCATGTCACCTGTGTCTAGGTTACCCTGCTATTGCTTGCACAGCCAAGACAAGCGCCAGACTGATGGCTCTAGGCCAGCTGGCCTCAATGGTTAAAAGTGCTGTTAAATATTTGCTCTCTGCCTGTGGTGCCACTGCTCCTGGAATGTGAGCCATCTATAAACAGCCCTGCACCCCACAGAGATGTTAGGCTGACAGGCTGCTCTACAAATACACTTAAAATGCAACTATTTCAAAGCAAATGGGCCTTGGGGATTCACCCGCCATGCCTTCCTCCCTTGTGTCTCCCTGCTCAGCTGTGCTATGCCCATTCCGGCAGCACCGTTATGCCATGGGGAACAGGGTCAGGCCTTCACTTCTTAAAGTGCTGGGTCACCACTCACCTCTACATAAGGTCTGGGGCTCACAGAGTCCCAGGGTGAGCACTGGGACTCTATCAATGCTTATTGCAAATGCAAGCATGTCCTGAGGTGTGGCTCCTGTCTCTCGGGCTCCCCCAGGGGCTGCACAGCCTGCTCCCCTCCCACCTCTGCTATTTCCACATCCGCTCTGCAGATTTCCACACTCTGCATGCACACACCATGCCTATCCTGCCCTGCAGCCCCCCTATCAAAGGGAGCTGCTGCCCTGCCAAACCCACACACACAGGGGCCAGGATGAGAGCAGACCCGCTGCCACAGCAGTCCTGCACAGGCAGCTGCTGTTCTCTTCAAACTCAGTCCAGGATTCTTCTCACTGGCATTTCAAATGGGAAATGATTGCATTGATCTCCACATGCCAACAAGGTACAACCCCTTCTACTTTTGGGTCCATCCTAATGTCAAACACTGTACAAGCCTGTCATGTTCAGCAATTTCCAGATGATGAGGAGTCAAACACAGCAAAATCCAGGGGAAAAAAATTATGTGCAACAATCAGCTACTTAATAGCTGCTTCAACATGAGAAGTACAACTGATTGGTGCTCTCAACCAGCCATGATATTCTAAAGAAAGAGAAATGAGAAGAGAGAGGCTCATGAAAGCAGCTAAGAGAATTTACTTAATGCTCATTTTTTCAAAAACAGTTCCCACAGCTCAATATTATGCTGCAGGCTCTACTGAGCACAGGCCTAGTGTAAGGATGGGAGTGCAGAGACACTGGATCTGCTGAATCCCCACCGTGCAGCAGAGCCACAGTCTGCCTGCAGCAGAGTGGACAGCCCTGCTTAACAGTTCAGTTGGACTGGTAGCAAAAAGCCCAAGGCAGACAGGTATGACTGCACACTTTGGCTCCACTGGCAGGACATACATGAGCACACAGGTAACTGCAAGGGAAGCACATTATTCCTTTAAACATTTCCCAAGTCGCAAGGTAATGCTGTAGCTCATCTCTCTGGTTCAGACAGTAAATGCAGAGGGATGCCAAGATCCTCCACCTGGCATCCCAAACCAAAAAAAGAGCTCTGTGCCTTCCTCAGATACATGCAGCACACCCTTTGAACTAGCTGGAATTCATCCCTTACCTTCTCAACATAGAGATCTGCTTTCCCTTTCCTGGCATATATAATCCTACCTTGTGGGCAAATGCTCTGATCTCATCTCATAAATCAGTGTAGGTACGGTGCAGGAAGGGGTGGCCACAGGCACAGGCAGATAACAATTCAAACAGAAGTGATAACACATGCAAAGAACACTTCCCAAATTTATTCCCTCTTTAATACTAGTGGGGGGTTTATTTACAAGTCCCCTGCAGCTCAAGAGGGCTCTGCATATAAGCACAGCAAAACATCATCCTGCCAGTGCTGCTCTCATGGCTGCAGAGGAACTTTCCCCAATTTTAAACAGTTGCAACCTAACCACACAGCCTGGAGAGTGCCAAAAAAAGCGAGAGTTCCAAAAAACCTCAGCCCTCAGGTAGGTCAGCCCCTTCCTCTCCACATGTGCACCCCCTTGGCAAGTTGTTCTCAGGGGAGGACATGGCTGGAGGGAGTTGGGCTGAGAGGGGTGCAGTAAAGGAGTTCACCAAACACCCAGCAGATGCCTGTGCGTGTGAACAAAGGCAGCATCAGGGGTGGATGCAGACAGTACCTTCCCAGGGGAACCACCAGACACATGGATAAGGGTGGGAGCACGATCCAAAAGCGTGGGCAAGTTTGCAGGTCATGACTGCAGGTTACAGGCAGAGAGAGTTCTGTGCAGGGGGGAAGCTTGGACTACTCCAGGGCAGTGGGACATCAGCAGAGTTCCTATGAGCACTGATGCTGAATGGCACAGGCTAATGCCAGCACAGTCCAGTGGGAGATTAGACAGGGAAAACAGGAATGAAAATTCAAAACACGTGTTTGTTGGCATCAGAGGATGGCGCAGAGAGCAAAGCTTTGAACACAGATGGAAGCCAATGGGCAAAGGATACTGCAGACCAAAATACCTCAGCCAACCTGAATGGAGTGCAGCCCTCACAGAGCAGAACAAAGTAATTGGTGACAATCCCGGCACGAGCAGACACGAGCTCCCATTCACTTCTAAGGCCATAACCATGGTGGCAGCATGGCAGGTTGTTGTGCATTCTCCTGCAAGGCCTTCTCCCCGTACCAGCCATGCTTCAACTGCTCAAGGCGAGTTCCCACCACTGTGAGGTTGGCAGGGAGAGCTGGCAGGCTCCCAGGGCTGGCGTGGGGACTGGCCACGCAGCGTTGCTGCAGGGGAGGCACAGCTCAGCTTTCACCAGACTCTCTCTGCTTGGGTCCTGGCCAGTATCACTCTGCCCTGCTGCCCGTCCCGTTCTCAGGCTCACCTCGTACTCCTGGGAGAACTTCAGCCCATCGTTGGCCTTGAGCCGGTCGATGTTGTCAGCGAGGTCGGTCACGGGGATGGGGGGGTGGTCACGCATGCCTGCAGGTGAGACAAGGAGGGAGGAGGGGGAGGAGAGCTGTTAGGGCTCTGCACGGCCAAGGAAGGCTCAGCAAGAGCAGGTGCACAGCAAACCCAGGAGGTGGGTGCAAGGCGGACACGTGTGACTATGTGAAGCGCCGGGCGGGATGGATGGGAAGCTGACGAGCTCACACGGCATGCGGCACAGAGTCCCGGAGCACGCGGGGCGGTGAACAGAACACAAAGGTGATGTGCAGAATGGGCATGACCGGGTGAGCATGCTCGGACAGTACAGCCACCGGGCACACAGAGCAGGCCGAGGACACGCTGTCACTGTGCTTCCCGGGCTCCCGCATGGGCTGAAGTTGAACACACTGATCCTCTGGTGCTCTCACCGCCAAGGGCTTAGGCTGATCCTCTTGCTTACCCCTAACAATGGCATTAGCCACAAAGAAACTGCCAGACCTGTGGTGAAACCTCTGCGGCGCACGTACACAGCTTTTTGGGTAGGTAGATGCTGTCACAGGCCCCGGGGCATTAGAGAAGGATGAGAAGGGCCCCAAGGAAGAATGGTTGATCCCCTGGTTGGACACTGCACAATGTTTGGAGAGCTGAAGTGCAGCTCTGCCCACAGCTGCATAACTCTTCAGCGATGCTCCAGAGGCAGAGCCCGCTCCAGGGCCCAAAATCCAGCTTCTCTGGGCTGGCTCATGCAAGGCACTATGTGAGGCCATGTGCCCTCCATCAGCTTCTGGGAGGCTGCTGTGAGCTGGCAGCAGCCATGCTGCTCAAGCCATGGCAGAAGTGTTGCCCTGGCTAAACCAGGGATGGAACATTACTCTTCCTGGCTTATCCTGGTTACAACTGAAGCCCTGCTCAGCAGAAAGACCCAAAGGAGGGGATCCCACAGAGGGGACAGGTACTGTGGGATTGGGAGGAGCCTTCCTGGGGTCCTGGGATTCAGAGCTTAACCATCACAACCTCCTTCTCTGATGGTGAGATGCTGAACCGGCAGGAGAGTGATTGTGAAACATGTCATCCAAATCCCGAGGCTCATGACACCATCGGCTGCTCTGTGGGTTTCCCAGAAACCCCACATGGGTAATGATGATTATTAATAGGCTGAAGCTGTTGACTCACACCCAGGGAGACAGGCTGGAGCACAGCCAGAAGCTTCTCAATTGCTCAGGAGGCTGAACACTGCCACAGATGGCAGTTATGGGCCACTGAGGTGATGGAGCAGTCCCCAGGCTGGGTACACACATTTTACAAGGTGGTGACAAGTCACGAGGTGATAACATGGAAGTGTTACACCTCAGACCTCTGCATAAAACATCTGACATCACTGCAGAGAGGCAAGACCCAATCCAACACACACTCGTCCTGCCATGGCTTGGCAGTGCAGAGCTATCCATGGATGGCCTGAGAGCACACAGACAGGTAGAGAAGGAAATACCCCTATTCTGCCTTGTGCTGAGGTCCTTCTGCAAATGATCCTGTTTGCCACTTCACCCATCAGGATCCCCCAGGTGGCTGAGCAGGCCCTCAAAGGGACAGAGATGATGCTGGTTTTGACACAATTTCCTCACTCATGCCAGAATTCTGAGGCTATAGCTCAGGAGCAGCCTTTGCAGAGCTGTCACTGATGAGCAACTGAATGACGAGAACAGTGTGGGACCAAGGCAGAAGTGTGGGGCAGGAAGGAGAAAGAGACTGCAACATAGCCTACAGTATGTGCCTCTTCCAACACAGTTCTGTACAAAGTACAGCAGAGCCATGGACCACAGCTGAGCTGCAGACCCTCATCTCCGCTGAGAAACACAAGGTGGTCACTCAAAACTTGTGTTTTGCCAGCCAGAGAAGTGTTGCAGCAACAAAGAGCTGCAAGAGCAGGTAGGGAAAAAGAGGTGGTTGAAATCCCATTATGGTAAACCTAGAAAAACAGCCACTGACAGTGCAGGGCAAGATGGAGATCTGTACCCTCTGCCAGGACTTCCACAAGCTCTTCCAATTGCTCTGGCAAGAGGACAGTGAGCTCACCATGAGGCTAGAAGAGCTCAGAGCTCTCACAATACCTGCAGAGACACACACGGCAAAGCCCTTGGCTCTGCTCCCAGGGGAAGTATTTATCCTACATACTTCTCCCATTCCTGTGTGCATACACAGAGCCTTGTACCTCCCAGAGCAGGGTGGCCACGCTTCTATGGTTGGTTGAGGATGAACCTGAAGCTCAGAAGACAAGTGATAAGGGGGCATTTTTATCTGCAGGCTGGTACTCCTCCATCCAACCTGCTAGAGCAGTAAGTGCCTCCTTTGTGCCTGGGATTCTGGTACCAACACTGCGAAGCAGAACAAATGCAGGCAGTCCAGAGACCATCATGTGCTCTGCCTAAGTCTCTGACAGAGGTGACCCAGCCTAGGGAAACCAGTTTGCCCGAGGTAGGAAGAGAGTGTGTTCAACCACTGAAGAGCACCCTTCAATTTGTCCATTTGGGGTTTTTAGCTGGTCACTCCCTCCAGAATGGCCAAGGTTATCAGTCCCCACGCAGGGCCAGCTGCAGGCCTGGCACCATGGCAGAGCCTGGCCTATCACTCTGAGGGGGTAGAAAGCTGGAGAGCAGGGAAGGGCTGCTGCAGAAGCCTCCTGGCAGCCCATCACTCAGGATCTTCCCTTCTGCACTGTGCTGCGGGGTGAGCTGCTGTAGTGCCGAGCCTGGCCCCGCACATCATGTCAGAAAGTGAAATCACTGCCATTTTACAGTCTGCTGTGAGTGAAGGTGATCTTCATGACATTGAAACAAAAAATACAGAGACGAGAGAAAAAGGGAAAGAAAAAGCAAAAGGTGTCGAAAGATTAAAAACAGGAGTTAAAACTAACTTGAGATATTCGGGCAACAGGGGACACTGGCACCTGCAAAGAAAAGAAACGGGGCAAGAACAGAAATCCCATTAGCCTTTAGTCATCATTGCAGAGGTTCAGAGATGGAAAGACAACGAGATGAAGATGAAAAGCACCATATGCCACAGCACTGGGAGCTTCCCTCCTGCATAGGACCACCTGCCTGGCCCTGGGGCTGCTCTGCAACTGGCTGTTACACAGCAGGCTGTTGGTTCTGGCCAGGACCATCCCCTGACACTGGCAAACACATGGAACTAGAGTTACTTGCAAGGGAGTGAGCCACAGGCCTTCATGTGACACCTAGAGCTACATTTCTCACAGCACACCACTGGCCCCAGCCCCATGCCCCAGGGAAAACTTGAAAGGATCTGGCAGGTTTCCCTGGAAGGTACAGAGGACATCTGTGCTACTCGGTGGCCAGGGGGACTGCACTCAGCTCCAGCCACCTCTGCTCAGTGCCCCAGAGCCTCCAGCTCGCTCACAGCTCATCAGCAGCACAACTCAGTCTCATTTCATGGTGTACTGGGACACTGCCCAGTCCTGCATCCTCTCAGTGACTTGGCACAGCAGTACATTAGTACAGGGAGGCCAACAGCAGGGAATAACCCTTGTCTGAAGCAAAACCCACAAAAATGAGAAAGCTTAATATTTAATAACAGTAGACCAATTAATTATGCATTAAACAAGTTTTCCCTGCTCAGCAAGCTCCAGCAGGGAGACCAACTACCAGGGCTGGTGGCCAGCACCTCTTGTCAATGCATCCTCACAGCACTACCTCAACCTCCATCAGGTGACAGGGGCAACAGCTTGGGCCCACTGGGCTTGGTGCATTGCATGTGCCTCATTAATAAGGACAAGCTCGTCAGGAGCTGGAATTGTCACTTCAAGCTGCACGACACCTGCTTCCGCCCCTCAGAGACTCACAGGGGATGCAGTGGGGAGAAGGGGAGGACAGAGTGCTGTCTCTTGGTAGGGAAGCATTGTCTGGCAGTATCCCAGGGTCCTGCTGCTGTCTTGAATGAACTGGGAACTCTGGCTTGGTTTTATCTCTCCAGAGAGCTCTGCAAACTTACCAAATGAGCAGCATTTTTGGCTTGTCCTCACTCACAGACAGGAAAAGAAAATTTCCTGGCTCCTTGTCTCTCTGATGGCAGCTCTTGAACCTTGCTACAGGTTTAGCAAGGGCCATCCTTGCTGCAAACACCCTGACCTCTCTGAAGATGGGAGCAGATGCAAGCCCAACTTGTCACAATCCAGGCAATGCAAACCACAAGCATACAGCGAAGATGGCTTTTGTGCTGACATGGAGACACGTCACAGAGGCCTGTCCCCATGCACAGCTGTCCTGGAGCAGCCCTTTTTAACACCGTGCTCCTCCTCAAGAAGCTGCATGCTGTTGCTGACTGTGTGTGACCCCCTCCCTAGCGCTGCTCCCGGTGATCTGCCTGTTGAGATGTCCTTCCTCTGGCACACATGCCTCCCTTGCTCCCCACAGCATTTTCCTCCCATGCTGTGACACCATCCTGTGCTGTGCTGCGGCCAATTAACGTGCCAGCTCTGCTGGCAACTACCAGCCTGCTGCTGCTGCCCACACCTGAGATCTGCCACTGGTTCTGCCTGGGAGATGCACTAACTACAGACCCCTGACAGCTGCCCTGGTACAGAAGATGTGCTGGTGTAGCTCATCCCAGGTGTGAGCCAGACTGCTGTGAGTGGCAACAGGAAAGGCTGTTCTTGCCCCCCCTGCCAGACACAGCAGTTTTACATCAGGAAATGGCCCCTTCAAAACTATCCTATTAGATGAAAGCTCTTAGATGAATGAGCAGCAGGAGGAAAAGGAAAGTAGGTTAGAGACCAGGAGGAGCTGCAAGTTAGAACTGTATGTGCCTCATTTGCTGCTGAACTGCTCCCTCCATCACAAAAGCCCAAGTGCTCCCTCAGTTCATCTAGGACTTGGACTCTCTGAAAGGCTCTGAACGAGTCAGGGCCAGCCTGTCTCTGATCACTACAATGACAGGTACTGTGCTTTCAGTGCCATCAGAGACGTGTAGACACAAAGCAGCAGCACAAGACCTTTCTGCAGTGTGAAGTACAGTTGCCTTCATGAGCTGGCAAAGCTACAGTCTGAGGCATCCCAGGCCAGTGAAAGCAGCATGCAGAGAATGGCTTTTACTGAACTATCATCCTCTGCACTGAGACCATTGCGATGAGCAGAGTCCTTCAGTGGGCCGCAGAATTGGCTGCAGAGCACTACAGCCTGCAGGTAGCTCTTCTCTTGACCCTTAGCTGAGTAGAGCAGGAGAGTCAGCACACCGAAGATCCCAGAATGAAGCTGCTGGGACACCTTCAGCAGTGTAAGAGCTCTATGTACCTCCTGACTGCCCCAGATGCAGCCCATGTGGCCAACACTGCCCCAGTTGTGCTCAGCACTGAAGCTCAGCCAGGGTGTAGCCAGTTCAGCACCTGGGAGCATCCCAGGTGTGGACACTCCCAACGGCGTGGAGGCTCCTCCCAGCTCAGGACAACTGTAATGAGCTTCACACTGTGTCTGACACACACCACTCAACAGGCCAGCTCCATCCAGGTTCCCCAGCCTCATGGGCCTGCAGTGACAGGGCCAGGGAGAAGGAGTTGCAACCCAGAGAGTGGACACCTGGACATCCTTGGTCTAAAGCCCACTCTGTATCACTGTGACAGAGAAGGTGTAGATCTCCTGGAGAGTGGGAAGTACTGCAACTCTGCCTCTGGCATGGGGACATAGAGAAGGGGAACCAGAGGAAGCAGGATTCAAGAGGATGAGCTGCCCCTTACCTGGAGTCTGGTAGTTGAGCCGCCTCATCTCAACTGGGTCAGACGAGTGGGCCAAGAGTGAGTCCTTCAGGCCGATGGAGTGTTCATCCTTGGAAGAGGGGGAATGTGCTCTTTTCCTATGGACAGAGAGGACAGAGACAAGTAGGTGAGTTCTGGCAGACACTGGCATAAATCACCCGAGGAAGGAGCCTGGGTCCCTTTGTCCCAGACACCCAGGTCCATCCCAGGCTCCCAGGGCTCTGGGTTAAGTCATATCATCTTCCATGCCTCCAACTTCCCATCTGTGAAACAGGAAAGATGATATATAAGTGATGTCAGATGTTTGATTAGTGAGGCAGTTTTGAAACGTGGTATTCTGCATAGTATTTATTAGAGAAAATGCAGATAGATGCAAGATGCTGTTTCCTCTTACTGTCTCTTGGAACTATTTCCTATAGTGGAAGGATATAATAAAATTTTTTTTCAAGTATTAGAAATATTTAAATATAGAATGCTGTAATATAATAGTGTAAAGGCTCTTCAGGGTGTGTTTTATTGGGCCATTAATACATGTCTTGAATGGTTGAAGGCACCCAAGGCGTGTATTAATGGAACAATAAAATACAATGTTGTCTCTTCATGCTATATTTATGCCTAAAGCAATGCCACCACCTCAGGCTCTTGCTGGAATTCACAGGCAAAGCAGGGACAAATCCAATCAAAAAGTGGACGAGTGAATATCAAGGAAAATATAATACTGCAAGAAGAGTTTCTAGTGAATCTCTAGGTCCCACTTCTAGCTCTAGATTATAAATGTGGTGGGCATACCCAAGGGCTGGAGAAGGGTGTTGGGCAGCAGAACAGCAGTTCTCTCTCCTGAGCCTGTGCTGACCCTGGCACTTGGCCAATGCACTGAGCATTGCAGGAATACACAGAGACTTCGTCTTTTGGCTACAGCCCCCCAACGGATTTTGCATGAACCCCTCTGGTGACTTGATGTTTCCTGGAAGAGAGGTAGCTGCAGCACTGCTGCTCTGCACAAACGCTAGCACATTTACCAGCCTGCAAATGTCAACTGTCAGTCTCTGCTTTGGACCTCCTCATGAGGCACCTGGAAGCACACTGAAGCGTTTGCCCGGTTCTGCACAAAGGCAGCTGCATCCCTGGATGGTGGTGACCCTGAACCAGGCATGATCCCAAATGCTCTCACAGGCACAGGGCACTTTCACTTCCATCAGAGGCTGGGCATGCTGGGCTGCCACTAATGAGAAGCACTTAGAGAGAATTTAGTGCATAAATCAAGAGTAAAACCTGCATGTGCTCCTTGTGTGGCCCAGCCTGTGAGCAAGCTCCATCTGCAGCCTGAGGCCACAGCAAACACTGGAGTTGTACAATGGGGAGAACCAGCTTGTGAGTCTTACACTACTCTGAGGCATCTCAACATCTCAGAAGCCTTCCAGCTGCCTGGACCAAGACAAAAGAGCTGAAGGACTGAGAGCATTGACAGAAAGAAAGGAGAAAACACAACCAACCAATAAACCTCCTATGAGGAGCACAGCAGGATGCGCAATGTGCTGCTGCGTACCAGTCCTTGGGACATCTTTTTTGGGGAATGGGCACAGCACACAAACTTTTTCTCTGTCTCATTAGCCCAGTCAGGGCAACTGCTAAATCATCCTCCAGATCCCAAGCTATCCACAACTGCAATACACTCCTGTTATAGGCTTGCCACTGTGAATATTATACACAGATACCTTTGGGAGAAAACGCCTCCACAGAGAGGCTGGAAAGCCAAAACCACAGCATCACTCTGAGCACATGGGTAGTGCTGGAAGAGGAAATGCTGCTCCTCCACAGGCTAGGATGCAGTAGGGACATCTGTGTCAGGTCTGGGCACCACAGGCTAGTGCATCCTGGTTCTCCACCCACACGATTCCAGGACAAAGCAAAGCTAAGGCAAGGTGGGAATATCTTCTATGGGGCCCTGGTACAGAAATCCCCTCTGGGGCCATTTTCTCTCATTAAAGACCAGCAAACACGTTGTTTTTTACAGCTGCCCAGTATTCCCTCAAAGCTTCCTCATTAGATACTGCAAGAATGCACCTGCATTCTTGAGGGAACAGTTCAGTCTGAAGTGACAGAAAACAAAGGAACCCCTATAACTGCTGTTATTCGGCTATACTGTTAGTCGGGCTTTTTTTATTTTTAATTTAATTGTAAAAGCAATCTGGGAAGTCTTTACGTTGGAACTTCTCCCTGAGAGCCGTGAGAGGTTGACAACTGCTAGGAGGCTGATACCTTTGAGGAAACAAAGTCTTTGTAAACTCCTAAGGCTGGCATGCTCCACACTCCTGAAAACAAAGATGCCCCTTAGTAGCTTCAGGCTTGATTTTTAAAAAAGGAAATAGACTTGAAATTTTAGGAAAACAAAAAGATAAAATGGATTCATACCTTTCTTGCTTACTAGATCCAGGGAAAAGCAGGAACAGAAGAAAGGAGATGATCACTGACACAGAAAGGCACTGACTGCACATGCACAGCAGAATTCCATTTAATCAGACAACAAAGGCAGCTCCCTCCCCCAGCTAGAGAGACATATGTAAATAGAGAGCCCAGGAGGAGCAGAACCTCAGAGCTGAGCTGATAGAGAATGACCTACTGTAATTGAACAGGCTACATGAACACATGCAAATGCAACCCATGGACTAACAATCATTACATGCTACAGTTAAACTGGAGTAGGGCTGCTCTGCCAGGCAAAAGGAGGTGTCTGCTCCCACAGGGAGCACAGTTGTGAGGGTGGTTCTGATCCAGCAGCCAGGATTGAGAGGCCCTGAGAGCTCCACTCTGATTTCAGCCTGTCACATCCATGCCCTATTCTCACCACCAATGTCATGTTCTTCAGTCAAAATTCCCAGGAGAGGGGGCAGCTGCCACAGATCAAGCAGGCAATTTCTATAAAGAACCAGGACCAGAGAAGTTCCCAAGGCTGCCAATCCAAGATGTTGTGACCAGAGAGCAGTCAGACTGGCTGTAGGGACAAAGCTGCTCTCTTCTGTCCCACTGTTCATATGCTGCCAGAATCCACAGCAGCTGTGTCCCGGGGCTGATACCAACTACCTTCTGCATACCCAGCCCTTCTGCTCTCTTACAAAGCAGCCTTCTGCTGTGCCAGGTAGAGACCTTCCTCCTCCCCACCGAAGGCTGTCTGTCAGAGCACCCTGTATCTGAAGGTTACAAGAAGGCCCTGAAGGTGCCAGTGTCTCTACTGCTCATGCCATAACTGCCCATGTCCCAGACTGGATCTCACCTTTTGAAGAGAAGTATGGCAATGACAATGATGATGATTAATATCACAGCCAGGACAGGTCCCATCACCCACAGCATCTCTGGTTCATCCTGCTGCTTTGCTGATGCCACTTCCATCACGATCTCATCCGAGTAGGGGCTGGCTGCATATCTCTTCTGAACAGCACAAGCAGGAGAGGAAGAGAAAAGCAAGCATCCATTATGCTAAAGCAACAGCTACATCCCTGAAATGCTGAGGGCTTTCCCCTTGCTTCTGGCTAACAGAGAATGGTCAGGCTTCTCAAACCCCAGTTACACACCATGAGATACTCCCCCCCGGGCATCAGTGGAGGTCATGCTGTGGCAACAGTTTCTGCCTGGCCTGACATATTCTGGGTGCCAAATCAAAAGCTTTTGAATTCCAACCAATTGCACAATGGGGCTGGCTGATGATTCCTAAGTGGTTTACAGTACCTGCTGTGCTGATATCAACACATCTCTTCAAGATAGAGTTATATTAGGAAAACCCCTGCTGGGCAAGGCGGGTTTTCTTAAAGGAATGAAATGACAGGAACATTTTCTACCTGATGTCTTTGATAAACAGACCTTAGAAAGAGGCCCGTTCTTACAGGTTCCTTTCCCTTCTGCAGTGTGGCAGCCCAGTGATTTATAACCTGAAGGGACAGCTTTCTAGCCTCACTAGCTAGACGGAATCAGCAGAGACCCAAACCCTTCCTGCAGAAAAATGACACTACACCTGGTGTTCTGCTGCTGTTGCTAAGGCTTATGGCGCTGTATTGCACCTTCACAGCGCAGTGTTGCTGGGTCAGAAGGGTTAAATGCAGCAAAACCAAATCCTTTCCCCCTATTAGAGAGGGCCAGGGCTGTATCAGTTCCATGCCTGTGGCTTTTGAGCAGCACCTGCTGCCAGGCATTAAGGAGTCAGAAAGCTCTGCTCCTGCCATAGAAAGTTTCGGTCACAGAAGAAGTGCCTGTGGATCTATAAATCTCCTGCTTTAAGGCTGGAGTTTAAACATGCACTTTATGTCTTCACATATGTGAGGAGAAGAAAGGGAAAAATCAAGCCTGCAGGTGTCACACAAATGCACATCTTGATCTACTCTCCCAGGTGCCCTTGATCCCAGCCAGGCTGGTTTCAAACGTGTGGAGTACAGAAAATGCTCTTATCTGGGACATCCTTCTGGCAGCACGCACTAGAGCTCAGCATCCTAGCTGCTCTCCTCAGATTTATCAGCAGAGGTGCCACTGTCTGGGAAAGAAGCCTGGGGGGTCATTGCCACTTTGTGGAACCTTTCAGCCCTAGGAGACCCTTTTCAATAACTGAAATAGCTGTCAGCTCCTGGTTTAATTCTGTTCTTAGAGGAAGTCTACACAGGACCACTGCAACCCATCAGACTGCTCCTGCACCCCTGTGTTCAGTTCAGACAACAAGGGCAGGGAGTCAGCTACAGCTCTGAGCATGGCACAGACAAGAAAGCCTGCGACTCCCCTTTCTTGGGCAAGTGGCTACTCTGTGAGGGAGGCAAAAAGGCTTTGCCTGACCCCCCAGGAAGGTCAAGGTGCATTGGTGGTGGGGGAGGAAAGGAGCACATGCTGATGTGATTGTGATGCAGCAAGGTGTGACCATCTCCAAAGCTTTGTGCAAGGGGCAAAGATGCATATTTTTTCAGACACACTTTAGAGGCGTCGCCTTCAGAGGGAAGATGCAGAAGAGATCAGAAGATCTGTTATCTCAGTGGCATTTTCAAAGGCAGACTGTGAGGTTCAGGTGCCCCTGCTCCCAGAGACTGTGTTTCAACCACATTCCCTCTGCCTTTGAAGAAGGGCAATGTTAGGCTCTCCTGCTGACACTAGAGATACTACAAGCCATTTCAGAGGAGCTGGGTGAGGGAGATAGTGCACAGCCTTGGACAGAGTGCCCCACGCTCCAAATGAAAGCGGATGTGATGCAGCAGGAGATGCAGAAAGGTGATCTGTATGAGCAGGGTACACAGGAGGTTTGCAGGAGCGCCACTGCTGGCTGGTGGCTAACTAGAGGACTGTGGCAGGTCTATGCTAATGAGGAGATGATGATCATAGTTGGGATCAACTAGTTAAGGTCACCTCTTCTTCAAAGGGATTGTCAGGATAGTGCATCTCAAGGCCTCTGCCTTACCTTGTTGTTAATCTGTGACTCTTCTTCCCTCACCGGTGTGCACATCTTTCCACAAGAACATGTGAGCTGGATGAGTAATGAAGAACTCGACCAGCCCTAATGAGCCATTACAAGCAAAGGAGGCTGAGGAAGGAAGCCACAGCTTGGAATCCAACCAAAGGATTCGGCGCATCTCTATTATTTCCATTATTTACACGCTGGCTGCTGCTACTGCTGCCACAACCACTCCTGCCCTATGTTTACAGCTGGACATTGATGCCCAGGTCTTGCTGGATGCTCCTTGCTTTCTGCATCAGCCTCTCCTGTGTCTAGGCCCCGTGTGCTGCTGGCTTCTAGCCGGGAGATGTGCAGGAGCAGGAACCCCCACATAGCAGGGAAGTGTGCACCTTTGCCCTGCTGATAATCCACTGCAATGAGAGACAGGTTTGCTTCTCCAGATGTCATCCTGAAATGAAATTCTGGGCAGAGAAGCACCTATGAGGGCAGGTTTGCAGCGGGAACATCCTGTTTACTGCAGAGTCTCAGCAGTCGCTGTGCAGGGTAGGATTTCGTGGACTGTTTTCTACAGACACTTACTTGAACCAAAGCAGAATGAGAACCCATCCCAACCATGTGCCAAGCTCTGCTCTGAGCACAGCCCAGCAAGCCACAACTGAGCTTGTGCAGAACGTGTGTGTTGACGCTGTCCTCCACTCTCATCTGTTATGTGGAACACACCGTGCCATTTCCCTCCAAAAACACCATTTATCAAGTCAATTCCCACAGCTGCCTCAGCTCGTTCAGGCCAGCGATGCAGCCTCCCTCCCCCCTTCACAGAAAACTCTGTCATCCTGCCTTGCAGCAATTGCTCACCCTGCCTGCACTGAGCCCAGCTCAGCTCTGCCAGGACAGGCTGTGCCCCCCACAGAAAGTCCTTACCGTGTCCCCATCCTCCAGCGAGGCCAGCACGAAGCAGCGATAGCTCAGGTCTTGAGACAGAGGCTTGTTGTAGAAACCTTTGTAGTTCTTCTCATCCCCCAGGGTGAAGGTCTCAGGCAGCACATCCACTTGAGCAGCAATGTAGGGCTTGAGTCTGTCTGCCTGGCGTCGCTGCCGCCTGCTCTGACTCCCTTGGCTTATGGCTTCCAGCAGCTGGGGACAAACAAGGTGCCATCACTATTGCTGACAGTCTTACACTGTCACCTTACTGGCTGTGGCACTCGGCAGGGGTGAGGGAAGGGAGGAGAAGGTAACTGGGTTTGATTTGTATCTGGTGGTACTAAAGAGCCAGAGGCAAGCATTATCCATTTAGGCATTGCTGGGGCATCAGTCTGCAGAATCTCACTGCAAGAACCTCCACTTAGGATCTCAACTTCGGAAATGCTCTGAGTCCTGGGAAGCTGACATGGTAAATGTTAGGGCTGAGACAGCCTGGCTGTGACTGTCCCCCTGAGTTATGTATCCCAATGGGCTGTGAGGGAACCAAGCCATGTTCTGTGGCCTAATTATTCGTCTGGACAGCAGCTCACACTCTCTACTGACACTGGATGTGAATTACAGCTGATGCCAATGTTTAGGGAAAAAGTGACTTTTGCTGTGTCTTTCCATTATGTTAGTGCCTCTGTATCTCACCTGCTGCTGTGTTGCAAGCAGAGCTTTGTTTAAACCACACAGAATGGTAACAGGTTTTGTGGAATGTTCAGAGTAAAAATAGCAAATTTCATAATCACAAATTCATGAAAAAGGATGTAATGCACAAAAATCCAACTGCACTGCTAAGAATGACTCTCAAACATTTAAAGATCTTTTTTTCCAATGAATAAAAATCAACATCAAGTTTGGAAGAGAAATTCTAATTCAAAATTAAGAAGGAGGGATGAAATACATTTCACACAGAAATTTATCAATGCAGCACTGTCAAGGCAGATGGGGAACATCGGAGGGCTAGGGACAGAGATGTACACACAAAGTCACGCTGCTGAGCTGGGCTTATGCCCTCTGAGGAGGAGAAACTGGGTAAGAAACCCCTCACTCTTTCCCCTTGACAGTCCATCCTTGACCTCTTATCAGTAATCACATAGAAGCAATTTAGGAAAAAAGGCTGGAGAAATCTTAGTTTTCAGAGTGTGGAGTTTGCTTCCCACACCCATCTCTTGCATCTGGCTGACATTACATCTGAGCTCTTTGGGGCAGAAAGTGCAGCTCTATGTGCATGTACACAAAACCACAGGGCTCCAGTTGTGGTTAAGGTTGCTGGAGGCTTCTGCCACTTCTACATGTAATACACAGCAAAAGACTGCATTAGAAAACTGCTAGGCCTGTGAAACTCAGATCCTGAAAAATCAGAAAATTAATATTGGCTGTGAAAAATTAATTCAGCTGTCTTATGTACGTGCATTGTGCTGCACCCTTGACTGCAGAGTCACAGACTATCTTTTCTGTAAGTCCCCTGCTTTGTTCAATACACAGGACAGACAGTGCTTAATCAAAGAGAAGATACTCCATTTTTTTGATTTTGTTTTCTTTTTTTTCATACATGATTTTGTTTTCTTCTTTGCATTATGCAGCCTGAGGCCTTGTTTATTGCTTACTATTCAAATCCAGCTCTGAAGACAAAATTAATAATTTCCTCATGGGCTTTTCTATGGTGCTGATCACTATACTATTACAAGTACTTCACAAACATTAATGATCTTATCTTCCAAACACCCATATGAGTCAAGCTAAAAGCGATTATCCCGATTTTATAGATGGAGAACAGAAACACTGCAACATTAATGTAAAAAATGTCCAGTAAATTTGAATGTCAAATTGAAAAGAGATCAGCTTGTTTTGTTTTTCAAGAAAACTTAGCATTTTCTTTATAGCACTGGCTGTATCCAGCTCCTATTGACTTTCTCTGCAGCTGGGGATGCTTAGGCTTTCCAAATGAGAGCTCCAGGATCTCAAACTGAGTACTCAAAAAAATCACAATATACAAGACACTGGCTGCTAATGAAAATTTTGGCTTAAATCATTTGCCTGAGGCTGGATGAGAAAGAGACAGAAACTAGTTCTTTCGATAGCTTTCAACCATCTAAAACTGAAAACCAAAGCAACCTTCCTCATGCTGGTCTTTTTCTTGTGACATCTGTGATGCTGGAAAACTTCTGCAATGAAAATATGCAGGAAACCTGTGGGTGATGGTTCTCCATCACACAGCTGTGCTTCATTTGCAGAACAGAACCACAAGTACACATTGTGGAGCTGGAACCTCACAAAAACAACTGTGTGATCGTGTAAATAAAGCCAAGGGCTATGTTATAGCTTCTAACCATTTGTCATTTCTGAGTGCTTCAAGCTTGCAACTTTGTTCTCTTGACGGATATTTCTGTGCATGATTTCTTGGAATTTTTCCTTCACACTTTGGGGGTGGTGGTGTGTGTGAGGAAGAAAGAGCCCACAAAGCCCTTGTGTGGGAGTCTCCTGACACCTGCACATGTTCCATGCCTCAGGTGTCAGAGCACTCCCAGCACAAGACAAGCTGCACCTTGGGGTAATGGCTGGTGAGTGCTCAAAGCCTTTAACAAGCAGGTGGGAAGGGAGCTTTGCAGGTTTTGTTATATACAAGAATGAACTCTTTATGTACACTACAGGTCTTGTCCAGAGAGGGAAAAGCCTCCTGACGAAAAAGCTTAATAAACTGAGACCAATGATTTTCTCTCCTAGCTTGTTTTCAGTATCAGCATGGTCATCTCATCTGAAAAAGGCTGCAAGGACTGTACGACCCCTGTGACAGGATCTGTCCTGGCCAGAGCTCTGAGACACTCAAGTGTGGTCTCCTAAGGTGGCACATTCTGGGAGGTGGGTCCTGCTTAGCTTGACTCCAGCCTCCTTCCCTACATGGCATCACAAAGAAAGGGTGAGTGGGCACCCACCCACAGCCCCCATCCCTGATGTGCAGCCTGCCCCTGTGTTGTTGCACCCATGCTGCTGCCAGGAGGCCTGGGCAAAGTGTGCTGGGCTGCTTGGGAATCACTTCCATCACAGCAGCTGCTACAGGTTCCCACCTGGTCCAGCTCCATCTCATCCGGCGTCCGCCACCGAGCAGTCAGGGTGCTGGTGCTCTGGTCTGCTGGCACAACCACGATGTAGTACCACCTGGGAAGGAAGGAAGTGTAAGCACTGAACCCTGAGCCATTTCTCTGGAAGGTCACTGAATAATGCGTGCCATACGACT
The DNA here is from genome assembly GCA_013390105.1 of Tichodroma muraria. Lineage (NCBI taxonomy): Eukaryota > Metazoa > Chordata > Aves > Passeriformes > Sittidae > Tichodroma > Tichodroma muraria. Next base: position 42,065 of record WAAG01048068.1, on the reverse strand, counting down.
CAAGGATGACCTACTCCTTTCCCTGCCAAGCAGCAAAAGGGCTCAGTAAGGAGAAGGCTGGTTTTCAGCTGCACCAGAGAAGAATACTGCCATTAGCACTCATTAGGATAATGAAGATCTACAGACTGGGTTCCAGAGGGTGGTGTAGGAGCTGTGAGAAGGACATTTATATAATCGGATTGTAGCAAGAACCCTGGGGAAACTGTGCTTCAGCACAAGGATACCACAGTAACGAGTAAGACTTCCGCAAACTCCCTTTTTTAATCTCCTTGAGGCTTTAGGCATTATTTATTTAAAGGATATTATACAGTGTCAGAGAAAGTCCCTCCTGATCCTCAACTGTATTTCTGCTGGTAGCATCTGGAGTATAACCACCAGGGTGAGGGTAAACTGTCAGAGAATTGTCTTAATTTTATTACATATCAATATTTGCTCAGAAAGAGACAAGACCGTGATCCCAGGTTATGGATAAAGGCCTGCCTCTGCACCACAGCCTGCTTGGAAACTCACTCCCAGGTTACAAACCCCACATGTTGGCAGAGGTCTGCCCTGCCTTTCTCTCCCCAGCCCTAGACCCCCAACCTGCCTTCTCCACTCAGGCATGGCACCTACCGAACTGGCACAGTGGTCTGCACTTTGGGAAGAGTTAGAGTGAATTTTCCTTCCTGTATGTACTTGTTTGTGGCGATGGGTTTGCTTTGCAAGACATCAGGAGCAGTGCGGATTGAGACGAGGTGCTGGAGGCCCCCTGCACTGCTCCCACGGTTCATTAGCACAAAAGAATAGTCCGTGTCTGGCTGGAGGTCACTTATGAGCTTCTTCATGGAGTGGCCGTCCACCTCCACACTCTGGCTATTGTACAGAATCTGAAACAGGAAAATGACATGTTCATGCAGCTGACAGCTGCTGCTGCAAACTCACTCTCAAAACAGCAGTGTTAGTGATGACAGTTTGGCTCTGGGCCCTCCCTCAGGTGGTTTGGCTACTGTATGCTTTGTAAACAGCCATAAATCTTTAGCTAAAGAAGAGCAAGCCCCAGCAAAGAGTGAGCTGTGCTCCCAGTACCTCGCAGTGATGGAGCAGAGAGGGGTCATCTCAGCCTGGGTGGCCAGGGCCAGCAGTGAGGCTGGCTGTTGGTGCCACATGCACTGCTTTTCAGCACCTGCTTGGGGGAGGAACCCAGATGGCTGTGCTTTGCCCCCACATGGAAATGAATGGGTCTTTGTTTCCTGTCTCAGGAGGCTACAACACACAATAGGCTTGTGGTGTAAAATCCTGTCTGCTTTAAATTGGTGTCACTCCCATGTCTACCAGCTGATGCCTGGTTGGATGCTTAAGGCAGATCACCCCCTCCCAGCAAGGTGACCAGGGGGTTACACACCTCACCAATGATCTGACAAATCCAGCACAGGGCTCACAAATTGGTACCCAGAACGTCGGCTCTGCAGGTGTGACACCCTGTCGTCATGGCAACAGATGCTGGTGCCACACAGCCGTGGGCAGGAGGTCGGAGCTGCTTTTGCCTGCCGTGCCTGCAACGAGGGGCTGTGGCAGGGCAGGGCAGAGCCGCTGGCGGCTGGGGGCAGTGGGCAGCCCCCCACGCACAGCTTCCCCCGTGGACCCCTCAGATAACAATTTCTCAATGGCCTGTTTTAGATATGCAGGATCCCCACCTCCCCTGGGCACAGCAGCCATGGGCACTGCTGGATTAGCTGCACCCAACAGCCCATCTGCCCTGGGAACCTCGATCCTGATCCTTACCCCAACACCCTGGGCACTGCCTCTGCAAAGCAAAAACTCACACAGCTCCCAGAGACAGAGAAAAACGGGGTGTAGACAGCTAGAGATGCCATACGTTGTGTCCTAGTTGTGAAAAACCAGCACCAGGTTTCTTTGCACCAGGTGACTGTCTAGCATGGGAGGGGAGAGCTGGATTCCTGACAGTGGTGCAGAGACACAGCATGCCAAAACCTGGCAATGGCAGAGCTGGAGCATGTCAACCTATGCCAATTAATAGGTGTTACAGGCAGAGACCACACAGTAAAAAGTGCTTGTTTCAACAGTGGCCTTGAAAGAGAGAGAAGACCGCTCTGTGGAAGACTAATTACTTGAAATAATTTTTCATTAGCTGAGCCCACTGTTCAGGCTGACGCTGGCAGCAAGGGAGAGACCAAAACTCTCCTTCATGACCAAACTTTCCTTCAAATCCTCTTTTCAGCAAGTGGCTGAAATCTACAGAAAGCTGCCAGCTTCCTAGGACAAGGGCAGCAGATTAGCACTGCTCTAATGTTCAGCGTTGGAGCTGGAAGGACAAGAGAGGTCCTGGAAAGAGATCTGAAGGACAGTGGAGCACAAGGACCTGGCTAGGCCTAGAATTTGAAGCTCAGCTTTTGTGTTATCCAAACAGCAACACCCACATGGCTTCAATCCTCTTCATGTCACTTTGCATGGAGGTCAGGATAGGAAAAGAGCTCCAGCTTTTTGCTGTTGAGAAGAGGCTCCTAACAGGTAACAGCAGCAGAGAGAAGCCAGCTATGGAGAAGAGAGGCAATCAAGCTCATTTGTTGACGTGCTTCAGTTTTCAGGAATGGACTGAATGCAAAAGTAAGCACCAAGTAACTAAAGTAACAGGTTTGCAGGGACAAAGGCCCTGCTGCTGCTCCACATGCAGGAAAGGCTGTCACAGTAGAACAGCCAGAGGGAATTGTTTTCTATTGTGACTCCTCTTAATGGTATTTCCTCCTGTTTCTCCATAGGCATGTACATCAGCTGAGTGTTAAAATGAGTGAAAAATCAAAATGAAGAAATGCTTCTTGCAGCAGTGGAGTATCAGAGAAGTAGTTGCTCTGACACACAAGTAGGCACACCAAAGACAGGACTACTAGACCTCAAACCATCTTAGCAGCTTTGCTGTCTGGACCAACACCACCCCTTCCAATGACACTGCAGTAGTACAGGTCTAGATACATCACACGCCAGTAAGTCAGGTGTGTCCTGGGGGAGCAGCCAGACCTCTTTCATGTGCCCCCATACAGATTTGAACAAAACCAAACTTCCAACACTGAAACCTATGCTGAAAGGATGAAAAGCCCACAGAGTTCTGCTGCCTCTTGGATAAGATTTCTCATTATGAATTCTTCCCTAATAAAGGCATCACCAACTGCTTCTCAGTGTGCTCTAGGGAAGACACCCACCAGCTGCCTGCACACGAGCATGTGCTGGGGACAGAGCCATTTTCCTAGAGCAAGAGGAGGCAGAAGAGATGGCAAGCATTTCAGTTCAGAGTTTCCCCACTTGCTCTGCACTATAACTGGCCAGGACACAGCCTCTGATTTAGTGCTGACACCAGATGATGATTTTTATTGCCATGCACAGGAATGTGCATCCAAAGACAGTGAAATTGGCATTTGCAATGCTTTCCTGAAGCATTCTCTGCCATCCCTCCTTTTCACAGCTGCTGCAGCAGTTCCGTGTCCCTTTACCTGCCATAACACATTGTCTTCTCAAATGTTATGCACCATTAGTTAAGGCCTCTACATAAACCTCACACTAATGTAAGGGCTCAGAGACAGTCATTCATGTGCAGCTGGAAGATGCCCAGAAGCTCAAGAAGGAATGCTATTTAGAGGTTGCATCATGGCCCACTGGAAATTACCAGAGTCAGCAGCAAATCTGGCCCAAGGGTTCTGAACTGCCAAATAGCGCTGACTAGCCTATAGATTGCTGTAAAATGTCATCTGTGCTGCTCCTACCCACAGGAAAAGATTTGCAAAGCTAGGTGGGTCCAAATGTCACTGCTGAAGGTCTCATGCTTCATTTCAAGGCAGTACAGAATGTATTGAACTAAAAGATGAAAAGACACACAGTGTGCAACACTGGAAAAGATAACAACTCGATGGAGAAGTAGTCAAGGTTGGAGTATTTGCAGGCAGGAGTAATTACCACATTCCATGGGACACATTGTGAGAAAGCACTGCCCAGAATTCTCAGGGGTTATTTCCAAACCTGTATTATTATAATTTTCAAAACGCGTTGTTCCTTCTCCCCATTTCTAAAATACCTTGTAATGCTGCCTTTAACCAATATATCCTCTGCCCCACTCTTAAGTTGAAGAATATATCTCAGGAAAATGCATTTTCCCCAAGGAGAAGGTTGTATCTATCTTGCACTTTCCATGAAAGCTCCAGAACAGCTTTCTGCAGGTGGAATAAAAAAAGGAGTAGTGCCTCTGCTCCACCACAACTGCTGGGCAACATTTTACAAGGAATTTATCTCTTGGACCAGAAGAAGCTGTGAAAATTCCCCAAAGAGATCTCAAAACTTCATTATTGATTTGGCAGCAATGAAAAATCTTAAGGTCTCAGTTCATTCTCTAATAAAAGAAAGCATCAGTCCTGCCTGTGCTTCACTATTCATTGTCGGAACAATATCTACTTTAATTAAATCTGTTAAAGTAGAATATGACACCCTTTGGGACATAGATTTAGCATGAGACTGTTTATCAAGTGTAGATAATACTAATTGTTCCCATGGAGATTTATCTGCTATGCTAGTTACAGTATTAGGCTCTGGCCTCAGCATCCCATGTGCCTAAATTAGAGGAGAGAGGTGAACCTTGTTTATAAAAACATAAAATCCTGAAGGTTAAGGATTTCTTTCAACTGGCACAATCAACGAGTTAGAGCTGACCCCCTTAGCTCCTGGCCTTGACTCACATGTGTCTGCAAGTCTGGAAATATTAATAAAAAGAAAGCACTACTAAGAGAGATATCCTTCTAACACTCTGGTTTGCATGACTGCTCTTAAGTTACCAAGTGGCTAATGGCATGTCCTGTGTCAGCTGAGGGTTAACCTGCAGCAGAGGCAGACCCTGAGCCACCCTGTGATAGCAATCACAACTGTGCAGCTAGGAGAGGAGACAGACAGGGCATCAGCATAACATCCCTGGCTCCTGGCTACCTCCAGCCACTCCACCATCCCTGTGTGGTAGTAATGCTCCAAGGGTCACACTGCCCCTTTCCAGCACTGTGCTGTCAGACAGTGATGTGGGCTTTGGGCCGCAAGACAAGGCAAAATGAAGCACACTGGTTCTGCAGCAGAGTGCCAAGTAACAGGGCTCTGTGAAGTTCCTTGCAGCCAGATATCTGAACACTGATCCTAATGTGCCCTACATCTGGGAGAGCTTTGAATACCACAAGGTCTTCACAAAAGCCTTGTCTGCTTCAGCTAAACTGTATGTTAACAAGTGCCTGCTATTGATCAAGGTAATTCAGCTTCAGGGTTTTAACAAGGAGAGCTAGTAACAAGGAAGGGGAGGTGCTCACACACTTTGATGTGGATGCAGCTCAAGATTTCCCCTCATTCCCCTGGCCATGGATCCCCCACAGCCCATGCAGGCCTTGTATTTACACTTTAGGCACAGCATGGCAGGGGGCACATGCAAGGAGAAAGAGAAGTCACACTGCTCCCACCCTGGCACTTCAGCAGAGGCAGCAGATTGGTGCTGAGACTGGGAAGATTATCTTCAATGATGTGACATGTTGGTCTCGTTTCTTAATGAAGAGAAACTGCATGGAGATCTACACACTCCAGTCTTTTACCCACCTAAGTGAGAAGCACTGGGGGTCAGACAAGAGCAGGAAGGCAGGGTCATCAGTATTGTCTGCATCCTGCTGGATGACACCACATCCAGAAGGTGCTGGTGAAAAGAGAGCAGCATTCCTGCAGAGTTCCCTCTGTACTGACACATTTTGTGCTGCTCACACCTGTAAGACCTTCAGGAAGTTTGATGATGCTTCTTCCCTTCACTCCCTGAGATTATGCATCTGCCCTGATGCTCTGAAGTAACTCATGGATGTCTGAGATAGGACATGTTGTACAAGGAGTTATTCTTAGTTTTATTCACTGGCTGGTTTTCAGACCACTTTGTCTTGCTAATTTCTTGTGATTAAATCAAATTTATAACTTTTCACACCTCAGCTCCATGTCAGGCATCAGGACAAGCTTGGGTGACCACTGTCATGGAGCTACAGTGGTGAGCCTGACCGATAGGACCCAGTTGATGGTGCTATCCACTGTCCTGCTCACTGCTACAGGTGGAGCTTCCTGTCCTCCAAATCCCACTCTTACCTTAAAAGGCACTGCAGATTTATAGGAGTCAGGCACTTCCCAGCTCAGCAACACAGACGTTTTCATGACAGCATTGACACGGAAGTTCTTAGCAAACACTGAAATGAAAAACAAGATATTTGAGCACTGTAATGCCAAGTCAGGAGGGAGCCAGGTGGCAGCTTGACTCCAAGTTTCTTTGTCTAACTCAGCAGCAGAGGTCAAAGAGTTCAGCTAGACAGAGAAGTAAGAAATGAGGAGAAGAGAGCAGCAGCCTTTTACCAAGTCTACAGTCTCCTGAGGGGTTCTACTTTTTGACTATACTTTTCAGCATCACAAAGGAAGTGTAGGCTGAACTGCAGCCTTTCTCTATCCCCACTCCACTCACACTCCCTTGGCCCTTTGTCATGATCAAACAGCAGTGTTATTCAGGTACTGGATCTGCAGATGATCCTACTCAGCCACCTGCTCCAGTTCAAGCAAGAGCCTTTCATGTACAGATAAAACATCCAAGTGTGCCTGTGGATGCAACTAAGGTACCACCAATGGCCTTCTCCCCCCAAAATGGCAACTTTAGAAAATCTTTGCTGAGCTTCCCCTCACTGAACTAGTTTTAGACTAGGGAGCCACACAGTACCTGATCACAACCGTCAGAGCAGAGGGGAGCGAAGCCACATGAACCAAAGCAAGGGTCCCTGTCCTGGAGGCAGAGCTTCCTGTTAGGGTTTGTTAGAGGGGCACTTACCTTGCTCTACAGGCATGGTCCGGGACTGGATGCTGGGGCTGAGTGGCCCAGCCCCCTTACTGGTGCGGGCCCTCACTTTGATGTCATAAGTGGTATCAGGTTTCAAATTTGTCAAAGTGATACTTGTATCCTTGGTGATGTTAACCAGGTCCTGCTGGCTATTTATGTCCCTGTATACCACTGTGTAGTTGACAATCTTGCCGTTCCTTTCTGCCAAGACCGGGGGGTCCCAAGCAACTTCTGTGGTAGAAGTGGTGAGACCCACCACACGCAGATTCTGTGGGAAGCCGCTTGGCACATCTTCAGCAGTTGTGATCTCCTTCTCAAACTCCTCTCCTGGGCCAGCTCTGTTCTTGGCAGACAATTTGAAGAGGTACGTGGCCCCCTTGTGCAGGTTAGTCACTGTGTAGTGATGGTCTCTCTTCCCGAAGTCTATCGTGTTCATTTTTTCCTCATCCAGACGTCTGTACTGCAGGCGGTAACCCAGCAGCTCCCCTACCATCTCCTTGGGTGGGTGCCACTGGATGAGGGCTGTGTTCATGGCTGTCGTGCTAATCATCATGGTGGGCTTCCCCGGGACTGCAACATAAACACACAATGACCATCTATAGCCTGGGAGGAGGGGAAGGAAGGACCGCTTCCGTGCTGCTCAGTCCGTGAGGATTGAGGAAAGTGGGAAAGTTCAGACAACAGGGTGAAGAGGATGACAGACAATTCACAGGGATAGAGGCAGACCGACCCTAATCCGGTGGCGAGGGAAGCTGGAGCCAGCCCAGCTCTTGGTTGCCATTTTCCCATGTGCTGCCATTTAAACTGGAAATAAATTCAGCCATATCCAGCCCCAAAATTCATCCCCTCTTACAGGAAACGTTAAAGGTACCTCAAAGCATCATATTTATCTCAGAGAAGATCTGAATCCCGTCCTCCCAATCAGTGGTCTTCAGACACTCCAGCCAGTGCACAGCACCAGGCTATGCCGGCCCTGATGCACTGTACCACAACAGACACCCCGAAGCCCGATTCCAGTGCCCTGGTCTGTCTGGAGGCAGACAAATTTCATCCTGACACCTTGCAGTTTTACCATCTGCAGAGGCAGCGAGCAGAGCTGGGTGGGCTGTTTGCCATCAGAATGTATTGTGGTTTAGTTGAGAAGTAGATTCGTGATGTCAGTGTCGATGTGAGAGGTGAACACAAGCGTTGCACAGGATTTTTGCTTATGCTGCACAAGTCAAGGGGTGTTGCCGTCACTGGTTAGGAACTGATGGCTTTAAATTGATGGTTTAATACCTTGATCTCCTTCAGTTAAAAAAAGGATGCGTCTTCACATCAGCTCAGATTTGTAAACAAATCAACTGATAAGGAAGATACTCAGAATCAAAGGTGTGGGGCCGTAGATATGGGAAAAAAAAAAGAAAAAAAAAAAAGAGGGATTGCAGCCAAACCTAGTTAAATATTCTTGCAGTTTTTTGAAATGTATGAGCCCACAGTGGAGCACAGGAGAAAACCGTATTAGCCAGAATTATGCCCCCTTTTTGCCATCAGAGGGCGACAGCAACGCTCCCCTTTGAGGTCATGCCTGCAAGTCGAGCCTGTAAAAGACCCTGAGAGCGGTTTGGTAGGTATTTAAGACACACAATTACATTCCCATTGCCAGTGCCATCCTCCTTGCACTCATAATACAATGTTTAACAGCAGCTAGTATTAAGTGACACAGTATTTTCAAAGCTGATTCCAAATATTAACCTTAAAATGTGCATCACACCATGGGAAGATCCACTGTGGTTTACAGTACAACACTGGGATGTTTAGGAAGCTCTTCCTGTTTATAGGACAGCTGTAGCAATTTGATGAACAGAAAATACATCACGGCAAGGCACCAGGGAGACAGCATTTGAGATTGTGACAGTGGAAACTACCTCTGGAGCTCCCCATATGCAGTACGGAGGAGATAGCAAGCTGTTCCTTGTTTAAAAGCACCAGGAACAAACGCTCTCAGTTTGCACAAGCTGCATTCCCATAATAACAAGTTGTAAATACTGTTCCTGTGGCTGGTGTGAGGAAGCAGCAGGTTTACTGGTTGTAGGACAGGCTAGTGAGTGGATAAGACAGTGTCAACTAGTTGGTACCATTGCCAAAGGCAAGCTTGACCACACCTGGAGGGAAGCGCCAGATGACTCCTGGGTGCCCCTGCTCCGGGCACAGGTACGATCTACTGAGACAGCAGAACCAAACCGGCTGGGATCACCAGGACCTAGAAGTTGTGTCTGCAGCACTTCTATGGCAGATTTGTTGCATTCCAGATTTACCATGGCTCTAGGAGCAGCCAGGCACAGCCATGTAAGCAGTATCAATGGCAGAGGGGAGCTGAGAAGCACCTCTTAGGAGCCCCCAGTGCCAGGGGTCCTTCCAGGCGGCACTGCAGTCACCACAGGAAGCAAAAAATGGCACTTGCCTAAAGGAACAAGGTGAGGACAGGCCGGGACTCCAAAGCTGAGGGAGCACCTGGACTCTCAGGCTTCCTCTTCCCAGGTCTCTGGACTATGCAGATGAGCTCGGACCCATGAGTTTCACTGCCCTTTCACCAGCCCTGGTAGTGTCTCTCCATCTGTTTGCTGCACTTTGCTCAGGTAATCCAGTGGCAAAGCCTGCTAAGTATGGGCTGGAGATCACAAGAGTTTGTACCTCTGCAGCATCTCCAACCCTCTTGCTTCCTCCTGGCCTTGGCCATACTCCCCACGCACCTCTTGGGAGGTTTTACCACCACCCCTATGAGGCTGTGACACATGCTCCCCACACTCACCTGCCCCTGTGGTGGTGATGACTTTGGGCTTGCTGCGGGCACCATCTCCTTTGGTGGTGTAGGCAGCAACTGTGACGGAGTAGGTGGTTTCTGGCAGCAGGCCTCCAATGACTGTCTCCTGGGAGTGCATCACGAGGCAGAGAGGAGGCAAACGAGAAGAGCAAATACTTGTTAGTGGAGTGAGCCAATGGAAGGCACCAGGGTCAGTGTCTCCAACAGCAACACACTGACAACACTCCCTGGCTCACACTCATGCATCATGCTCAAACATACATGTTGCACAGAGCCAGCAAACAACTGCTGCCACTCCAACACTCACCTGCCTCATTTCAACCCCTGTCTTTAACACTTGGCCTTTCCAGGGACCCACCAGCAACCCATGTCAGCAGCTGTGCTCTCCCACGGCTTCTGCCAAGAGGCAAATCTGATCCAGATATGGTCCTGTGCGAAAGCTAAGTAAGAAGACTATGGAGCTGTGAACCAGAGCAAAAGCCAGTTCACCTGGCTATGAGAATCTCTTGAGGGCTAATTCCAGGGTTTTTAAAGTTACCTCTTGCAGCAGAGCCGTGGGGAGCACAGGAAGGCAGTGCAGGGGTGGGAGGCCCCGGGCAGGGAGCACCTGCAGCTCTAAGCACTGTGTTCACCCTCCTTGCCAGGCACTGGGTTGCAGGGATGGGATAGGTCAGTGCAAGGCCCCAGCAAGAACTGGAGGGAAAACCTACATCGTGGGAGGTCTGGGAGGAGGCGGACTTACAGGGTGCATCCTTGCATGCTCTGGCTTCCTCTGGGCAGGAGGAGGGCATGGCTCCACACTTTAATTTGAGATCAAAGAGAGGAGCACCGCTCCTCCCTTCTGGCCTCCAGCAGCAAGGTGACTGGTGCCAAGCCTAGCTGGCCAGGCCTGCGAACGAGTGAGCACAGCAAGCTCAGCAGCTCCCAGCAGCTCAGGCAGGTACCCCTGAGCAGCATTCATCTGTGGGTGCTGTGGGAGTGTCTGGGCCATTTGCAGTAATAACCCATTGGGTCAGGGAGCAAGAGATAATCAGGCTGTAGAAGGGACTGGGGAAGCTTTTGGGAAGGAGGCAGAGGCTCCACACTGGTTATTTACCCCTTCAGACAAGGAGCAAAGCAGAGATGGAGAGGGTTTAGTTTGAGCTGCTGAGAACAGGCAGCATGGGCACTGTCAGAAGCTGCTCCAGGAGACCCCTGCCCGGGGTATCCTTGCCAACTTGAGGGATACAAGGGGCGCCTGTGGTTGCTCTCAGACTGCAGCCATTCTCCCATCACTCACTCGCACAAACTCGCACCCACGCTATTAAACCTGCCGATTTCCAGTCAGTGCTGCTGGTTCAGGTTACCTGCCCAGGCTTACTCATCAAAATCACCACGTTACCATTGCAGAACCAGCCAGCCCAGAGAAGTATCAACAAGCACCAACAAGAACCCTGCCAAAATCACCGTGTGAACCAGAGTCCGACCCCAACTCCGCCCCTGCAGCAGATCATGTGTGCGGGTGAGTGGACGCACAGTCCGATCGGTGCCAATGGACCCGCGGGGAAGCACTCTCACAAAACCTGCAGACTCTGAACATCCCAAGAGAATTCACTCCTCCCAAACCCATGCAAAGAGAAATTCTCACGCAAAAGCATGCCACCGGGAGCAAAGCGAGCAAGCTGGGAGGAGGGGAGAGGGAAGAGGGATGGATGAAAGAAGGTCTGATTGCATAATGCAAACACAGTGCTGTCATGACAAAGCCACTCCGAGCAAGAACGCTCCGTATAAAGCAGGAGGAGAAATGCGTCGTGCTGGGGAAGCTCGCAGTAGGGCACGTAATTGAATTGCTGACTCTAAAAAGGTCATTTTCTAGTTTGTTCCTCCAAATTTATATCTCAGAATTATGTGGGGAAAAATTGAATTTAACTGTTTAAATGTGATTGTTTTCTTATTATTATCTGAGTTTCAACCAAAGGTCATGGTTGAGGGTGTAGGTTATTTCTCATGACTACGATCAATGTGGTTTAAAGATTATGTATCTAATTTTACCACATAACTTGGTGGGCCAACTACTGCAGGATAAGCCTCCTGAGTCGACCACTTGAACCTGCCTAAAACTGCACTGCAACAAACTGGAAATACATATAGGAAATGTCAATTGCTCTTCTGCATTTAGGAGCAATCTAACTGCCAATTTTCTCTGGATTTGCTGCTTGTGGAAGGTTTCACAATGTAACTCTCCAGCCTCATTAAGGGAGTGAAAGGAATGTTTTGACAGTACTGTGTCTACAAAATCCACAAATCGATTTACCAAACCCCTCTCTTCCAACCTGGAATACACACAAGTGGTACTTACATGGTCGACGGAGTCCTCAGCTCTCCACTGACGAGGGAGAAAGGAAGGAGGAGAGAAAAATGGAGACACAGAATTTTAAGGGGCAACGTGTAGGAAAGGGATGACAATGACAACAGCAGGGGTTAGCAGAACTAGGTTGGGGGAATTACAACACTTATACACAGAGGGTCACTTGACACAGGCTGCGCCAAGGGAAGAAATGGCATAGAGCAATTTTTGACATGCTGCTAGCCTGCGCAATGAGTCTGAAATCATTCACACAAACAGACAAAGAGCTTCCTTCTCACTTGGGTGGAGAGGTCACCCCTTACTTTTTGTGCTTTGCAGTACCTTCCCCTTCTGGCTTTGTTTGCATCTTTCTGCCTTTTCCATGAGCAGAACCAAGAAGGGACAGGTTGTATCAACTAGGCTCTGGGGGTGACTGCTGCCCCACGAGTCGCTCACAACAGTTCTGTTGCCTAATCTCCAGTGTCTGTTCTAGTGATCCTCCAGCCACCATCTCTTGTTGAGAACTAAAGACTTCAACAAACAAAACAGAGGCAGTCTCTGCAAGAAGCACCAATGCAGCACTTCTAGAGCTTCTTTTTCCTGTATCATTTGCAAGAAAACGCTCTGGGGACTTCAGAAAACCGAAAAGCGCCATCTGTCATCAACAGTGCAACAGAAGCTGAGATCTCACACAGAGCTTCACACTATGCTGCTCCTCTCCAACAGTGGTGCATGGCTTGGAGAGAGGTTCAAACTTGTGCATGTGCTGAGGAAACAGCTTCTCACTCCCAATTACACAACACCAAACGGCAAACACTCATTTGGCAATAGCAGCCCTGCAGGGAAAGCTTCTACACAAACTATTTCCCACCAAAAGCTCACATGGATTCCCGGCCATGGCAGTTCAATACGGCCTCTGAACTCTTAGGGCTGGATTTGAGGTCGTAGGGCATCAAAGCTGCCTTGGGGTGCTGCGACAGCGGAGCCTGGCTGCTGCCATGCACACCCACAGCAGTGTTCTTTGTGGGTGGTGCACCAAAGGAAGGCTTGCAGAGATCACCCAGAACTCTCCCAGCCTAGGTGATGCGTTACAGCTCACGTTACTAAATCTGCCTGGAGGAAGTACCGGTCCACGGGTTCAAGCACAGAGACGAAAGCGAAGATAGGTATTATTGCCCCTGATTCTCAGTGTGAGCCCTGGCAAACCCTGCTTCTGAGCCTGACCTGCCAGCTGTGAAACTGCTCAGCCACCAACTTCCTCAGGACCCTGAGAAGCTCAGCTAACACAGCTGGAGTGTTTGGGAACCTGCAAGTGCAACAGAAACACTAAAAGGCATCAAGGATTCAAGTTGTCTTTTGAACTCAGGCTATTTGAGGTGGCTTTCGAAGGCTGCAGCCTATCACAGTTAATACTCACCTCAGCAGTAAATACATGGCATACTTTCAAAATATTTGCTATTTTATTCTATAAATTCAGAGAGAAGCTGTTGGAGAAATGTTCCTCTAAGATTTCATTATAGTTCACTTATTAGATGCCATGAGACTGCAGTGCAATTATCCCCTAAATCATCTTAACAGTAAATTTCAGCAAAGAAGTCAAGTTGCTCCTGAATACTTTTTATAAAGTCAAGACTCTCACTAAGTATTATGGTCACTAAAGGCTCTCTTTCCACACACATCTCAGTGCCATTTCCACTGCTGCACACTTAGCTGAACCCAAGTCATTGCTGTTTATGTCCCACCCGTGCCAGCCAGCCCACACCGTGGTCAACAGCCACATGCTACACCCTGCTGAACCTAAAAGCTGGCAGAAGTCCTGCCATAGGAGGGATCCAAGGCCTGGCACTCACTTCTCCTACAAAAGTATGTTCCTGGTGGGTGGAAGCCATGTGGTTGGGAACACCCCAGCCTGACTCCATATAGCTACTGGAGCAGAATGTGACACCTCACTGCAAGGAACAGAAGAGAAGATCTGGGCTCAGAAGGCCTCTCACACTACAGCAGGGAGTTTATCATGCCCTAGGATTTTAAACCAAGTGTTTAATGTTCAAACTCTGTTTGCTCTGTTTCAGTGGACTTTAATCTTGCATTAGATCAGAGTGCAAAGAAATGCCTTGAGATCTGTGCTGGAGTAACAACAGTGAAAAGCCAGGCCTGCATAAATACCTTGGTAGAAATTCAGTTTCATTACAAAACTTTAATCTACAGATCAAAACATTTCCTTCCTTAAACTAGCTCAATTGCTTCTTAACTGTTTAAGGTTGGTCAGTAAGACAAATTGATCTGAAAAGCCCAGGAGCAGTCATAAAAAGAACGGAGAGAGGGCTGTGTGCATGAGGCAGGATGGCTCTGGGAAGTGCTAAAGCTAACAGTGTGTATTTATGGCAGCTGCAATGCTTTAATGTTTCATTTTACACTTCAACACAGCATAGTCATGTCTCACCAGGGAATGGCTGTTTTCCCTGACCAAGGCTCTTGCAAAAGACAGATTCAAGCCCTCAACAGTCCCAGCTATGGGAAGCCAATACTGGTTTTCCCACAGATCCTTCTCCTCTCTGCCTCAGTGATTGTGGTACAACAGTGGAACTCCAGACATAAACTCAGGGTACTCAGTCAACGAGATGCAGAGGGGTCTGAGGGTATTAGAACTTCACCATGGTACCTTACTGAAGTGCCTCTTGGATGATGCCTTACAGGTTTGTTCCACTTTGGAAGCAGAGAACATCCCACCTCCATGCCAGACTCTCACCTAGACAAGTATACACGTATGAGATGTTCCAAGTACATTCAGAGAAAGGTCCTTGACTACCATGCAACGAAAGAGGGAGGCTGTAAATTCCTCTGTATTGTGCCTGGGGTAGGTACTGCTCAGGGAATATTGAAGTCTCTACTTTCTCCTTTGATCTTAATCCAATAGCTTGAAGTGATTGCCATTTCTTTTTCCTGCTCTTCTGGATGTGCACTCAGTTTGCATGCTGGTTGGTGAGGTGCTGCCTGCAGAGACCACACCACCCTCCTGTGAGCCTGCAGCCCCTCTTGTGGGCAGCACATACCTTTCCTGTGCCATGACTGCACAGCAGGAGAAGGTGGCAGGAGTCTCTTCTCCACAAAGCCTGACCTCTGTGTAGCTCTCTGTCAAGCTTAACGCTTGTGTCCCATGGCCCTGCTATCCCTCGCTCCCTTGAGCTGGTGAGGACTTGAAGTAGTGGTGGAGTGCAGCTCCTGCACTGGGCTCCTTTCAAAAGCCCTCTCTTGGTGCTTGGATGTGCTTTATGCAAGACCCAGGGCACAGAGATGAATCTTCTGCCATCGCCCACCACAGGACCCAGCTGAGCTGTGACAGGCATGGCCCGAGCAAGAGGTGCTGCAGGTACCTGATCCAGCTCTGCAGCTGCACACACCCTGGGAGCTCCTTCACAGGGTAGGGTCACATTTGCTTGTCCATCAGGCTGTCAGTAGGAGGTGAGAGCTCATGCTGGAAGGCACACAGAATCCTGACACAGGTAATCAGTCACAGGCACAGCCACAGAGGGGAGGGAGAGGCCTCAGCTCCATCACAGGACCTTCTTAACAACTGATTACTCTGCCCAGGCAGCAGGCTGTAAAATAAAATGTGATCTCTCCAGCACCAGGGCCCCCGTGTCTCTGCTGGTGTTTTAGTCCTTTCTGCTCAAATGGTTTTGAAAGCTCAGAATCCATATTATCTGCATAGCTAACATCTCCGTTCCCTTGCCTTTCTCCTTTCATCTTCATTTACTCTCTTTCCATTTCTCATCTTCAATAAGGAAAAATCATGAGTCAGCTTTAGTATCAGTGTCTTCACACCGTCTGCAGAAAGCAGATTACGTGGCACATACCTACTCAAACCAGCAGACAGCCTGGCTAGGCAAGGAGGAGGGGCTCTGCCTACCTCTCCAGAGATTTTCTTCTCTGACCCCAAGATTTTCAATAATTCTCTCCCTGTGCACTGGTATAAATGTTTGTGAGTGTTTATGATCACTGAAATGTGGCCATCTTCATCCTATGACCTTCAGGGGCAGGTTTTCCAGTGTATCTTTTTGTTTTCTTTCATAGAAAATAACTCTTCCAGGACTACTCGTTACAGTTTCATCTGGCTGTTTGCAAAGACATGCACTGCTGTACTGAAAGATGGCAGCTCTTACAGGGTTCTTTAGTATCTGGAGCAGATGTATTTCATCACAAGCACAGGTCATGCCTGGCTTCTCACTTGGGAAATAGAGATCTCTTCTGCCAAGTCAGTGAAACCTCTTCCCTGCAGGGTCGTCATTAGTTTATCCCAAGAGTGACATGACTCCTTCAGAATAGCCGGTTCTCTGCAAATATCATTTTCACTTCCACCCAAAAATAACAGTGGATGAGTTCAGCAACATAAAAAGCAGGAAAAAATATCACAGAAATCAAGAACTTTCCCACATAAATTCACCAAATATGGAAGACTGGCAAGCGGCCTGACAGGCCAGGAAACTTCTAGAACTTGACTCCTTGATGCACACATTCAATCTAATGCAAAATCCATCACTCCTTCCAAAGTTTCTGGCTCTGGCATCCTCATTCTGCACATGGGATTTCTTTCTATGATATATATGAGTAAGGAGTGAAAGCAGAACTGGCTGGGCAAGCATAAAATATTTGAAAACACCAAGAAGAAAAACATTGCCAACTTCGCCCACCTACGTTTGGGACCAGTCCATTAACTCCAAACTCCAGCTGAACACAGCCTCAATTGTTCTAACAACACAGAAGATTATATTCTCCTGGCATAAGTAAAGGGCAGTAAGCAGCTTCTCTCACTATAAAAACAAAGCAACATCTGAAACATAAACAGAGATGTGCCCCAGACAACACTGCAAGGACCCTAAAAGTCTTTCCTCTCTTTAAAGTTTTCCCCTTCCACATTATTACTGGGTTTTATCCTTCAAAATATGAATGGGGAGTAAAGCTGCCTCTGTGCACTGCACTCCCCACTGACAAACGAATAACTGATTCACAGCTGCATTCAGGAGACAGATCAATTAATCGTTGCAGCTCTCCAGTATTTATACTGGGCATCATTCAAGCAAGCCAGCTCTGAATCGATTCCTCGTTGCTTCCAACAGCAGCAGATCCTGTTCTTCATTTATACGATTATCTTAGTTGAGAACAGCATGGGTCATCCAGGATGAAGGACCCCTGCTCCAAAGAAGAGCTGTACTTGATTGCATACAGGGCACCAAAAACTTCCCTGGACCTTGGGAAAGAGGCAACTACACATTCCTGGGCTGTGCAGAGCGCACTGCCATGCCTGGAGCAGTGCGTGGGAAGAGGGCTGCAGCTCACAGCCAGTGAGGTATCCAGGAGATGGCCTAAGTATGAACAGATTGTTGCATGGGGCTTGCAGACGACAGTCATTCACAGGGGATGTGGGCCTCCACCTCATTTTTTTTCTTCCTCCCTAGCCTTCCCCAGACTAAGCTGGCTTCACCTACAGTTTTGTTTCAAGAAGCAATGCAACATCAAGTCCCTGCCCTGCTAAAGCAGGAGGGAGGGGAGGCCTTGCTTAGCCAGGAGTGCTGTTCTGGCTGGCATGCTGTGCCCAGGCAGGGGTGCAGAGCCACCCCCATGCCCCACAAGCTGGCAGCACCCAGGTGGATGCTATCAAAAAAGATGCTTTGCCCAGAACATAATCAGAATCACAAAAGAAACAGACTCAAGGCTTATTTAAAACTTTCTGACCATTTATAAACGGACTGGCAAAGTGCAGTTTGCTCCAGCTGGAGTCTGCACAGGATGTGACAGGCAGAGAGGTAGGTATCAGAGAAGGGGTAAGAGAGGAACATCATCCAATACATCATCTTTTCCACAGTAATCCTTTCCTGATTAAACTTTTTACCCATGATTAAACCACAGTGTAAGGATAAACTGTCTTGCTCAGGCAGGCTGAGTCCCATGCTCTGGAGCTGCAAGAGGATGCCAAGAAATACTTGGATCCAGCCAGCCTACCCTCTGCAGAGAGGGAAGTTGCCATGCCCACCATCTGGTGGTCCCCACACTGTACCTGTGCTTCTGACAGCATGACGTCCTTGATCACTGGCTGCCCTCGGGGCTCGTTGTTTTCCAGCTTCACATAGGTAACCTGATACCCGCGGATCTGCCCATGCTGCTTGTTGGAGATGGGCAGCTTCCAGCTCACCCGGATGGCAGTCGAATTCACAGACTCCACCTCCACCTTTCGCGGTGGGGCACTGGGCACTGCAACACACACGGGACAGCAGTTAGCAGGTACCAACAATCACTGTCACTACCTCTCACTCCTTTGCTACCTTTCCCCCACCTCATTGCCAGGAAGGCCCCACTGGTACAAGCTTCCTGTACCTGCCCAGGACATCCCACTGCAGTCTTTCAGCATGACCACATCCCTGACTCCTTCCCATTTGCTACTCTTAGTAAGGAAAGAGCATAACTGTAATATGCAGGAGCACCCCTAATAAAAGTCATTGTGTTGAATCAGACTCAAGGTCCATCTATCCCTCTCATTTCCAGCAGTAGGGGAACAAGGAAAAATACAAGAATACAGCAGAATATAAAGAATACAGCGACCCCCTGCAGCTCAGGGTGCCCTGGGGCACAGGCAGGGGTTTTAACGCCTTCTTTGCATCTTGCCTGACACACCACACCTCCTCTCAGACCCATCTAAATGCACTCCAACAGCCCCAGGTAGCATGACTGGGTGTTGAGTCGGTTTTGCAGGGAGCCCTGGTACCTGCCACAGCACACATGTGCTCTTCCCCTGTGACAGTGAGAGGTTAATGAGGGGGAAAAGCACCATCCTAAAACAATAACCCAGAGCTCAGAAACAGCAGTCACTGAACTCAGACAGATAAAGGGGCCTGTGGGGATTGTGACAGCTCTGGGGACTGTATTTCATGCATGGATAGCTGAATGCTTTTTGATAATAAAATGAAAAATTACACTGCCCAGAAAATATCAATTTTCTTGCAAGGTGAGACCGGTTTAAAAATGTATTTATACCCTATTTACCATTTGGAAAAATTACCTCCTTATTATATTTTGCTCTTGCATTGACTGTGACAAAAATGTCAATTCTAAAAAATTAGCTTCTCAGTTGCTCCTGGAAAGCTCCTTCCGGCTGAAGCAGCTGGGAGTAGAGGTGTGCACTCTCTGTGGAGGATACTGATGCTACCCAAGTGCTCAGTACCAAGTGAAGGACCTGGGCTTCATTCTATCATCTCATCTGCAGGACCCTTTTCACCTTCCACTGCCCCGAGAAAATCCGGAGGTTTGGAACCTCATATGCCCCAATTCTCAACACAGCAAGAAATCAGTATTAGATAATTAGGGATGGATACCTGACAAGCAGATGTAATGAGTACTGCTATTTCAACCAACTAAATGGGAAGAAACAGCTACCCAGCAGGTAAGCACAGTTTTTAAGCTGCAGGGCAATTCATTATTTTTCCCCAGACGTCCTTCGTAATTGCAGATAATTTAATAAAATAGAGAAAGGAGGAACAGAGCATTTTAGCACCAAGAGGCCAACTCAAGGTGTGGGAATGGAGGGGGCTGTGCTTGAACAGTTACCCCCTTCTGCCTGGAGCAGCCTATGCTGTAATCCACAATTCACTTAGTGCAGTGACCTTGCACAAGCCACAGGGCTCTCCTGCCCTGGCAAGACACCTGCCCACACACACAGCTGGGAGTCCAAGCGGAAAACAAGATCCTCCCTGAGAACCAGACAGAAGCTGTGTGTCAAACTCTGCTGGCATGAGAATGCGGGAGGCCTCAGTAGGACATGATACGGGGATGTTGCAGGGACACAAAACATGTGAATATGAGCAGACCACAGTGTTTCTGTGAACACTGAGGAACAGTTTGAGGAACTCTGTCCTACCCCACTATGGGAAGTATGTGCTGCATCTGAGATCCAAACAGGGAAAGTTCAATTTGTTTTCAGACCACACTTTAGTATTTTTCATTCCTTCATCATGGGTATCTACTGAGCATCAGCACGCCAGAGGAATATAAAATCACTCCTGACAGCTAAGCTGGAATGTCCAACGACGGTGCCCAAAAACTAACTGAGAGAGCTTGTTGCGACATTTCTGGGGTAACAGTCTCCCCTGGGCTACAATCCTGCTGAATGAGAACTGAAGCAAACAATACAGGCAGCAGGACACACACAGATGTGTTTGCCAGCCCAAGAATGCAGTCAGCAAGCATTCCCAGACGCCACTTTCAGAGCCATGGAGACATGGGGGACAGTGGCAGCCCATTTAGGGAAACTGTAACATGTCTGGTTTCAACTTCCTACACTGACTGGGCAATGCAGAGATCACGCTTTCTTTGCCTGGATGCTCCATCTCTTTCTTCTCCCATTAAATCTGCAGCTTTCTTGGGTCAGCATGAAGCCACGGGAGCTCCTACTGTCACCCTGAGCTCTGGCACTTTCAAACGAAATGGCTTAAATCACGATGACATAACTGACAGGCCTGCTAATACAAAGCAATTTCTCTTTAAAGCTGTCGTATCCAGTAAAGTGCTCTGTACGTGTGGTATTCTGACTCTTGAGTGGAAGAGCAGCTTTATATAAGCTGCGGCTTGCCTGGAAGCTGAAGCAGGAAGCAGCTTTCCTGCAGTATCTACAACTTTCAAATGGATTGCTTTCCCCCTCTTTAGTTTGCTGGGATTTCGGGTCAACAAGTAAACTTTAAGTCCTGATCTTACAAAAGAAGCCTTTGGCTGGGAGAGCTCATTCTACCTTCAATAAAAAGGAATTCACCACCACCCACTGTAAAACCACGATGGAAAGCAGAGCAACGCCTCCCTGCATGCACAGGAAGCCCTTCTGACATAAACAGGACCCCAAAGGACCACGATGGGATATCTGATACAATCTGGAGGCGAGCAAGGGCCAGCAAAGCAATTCCCCAACCCCACTCCAGGGCAACTGTTGAGATCCGCTCCCCGGACAGAGCACTGCTCCTGACACAGCCTCTGGTCCTGCTTGAAAGGTGCTCCCAGCTCAATGTCTCTGCTCCCCTTCCCCCCCTTTCCAGCAACTCAGTTAGGAGAGTCCTGGTCAACCCACGGCAGTAGCTGAAGGAGCTGTTCAGTAGCACCTACCATCCTCGTCAGTGCGCACGTGCACAGGGATGCTCTCCGGTCCTGGCCCCACATCGGTGTGAGCCCTTACCCACACCTTGTATTCGGTCCATTTCTCCAGGTCCTTGATCTCCCAGCTGGAATGCTCCCGTCCAATGCCATCCACCACATGCTTGGTGTTGTCATCTCCTTCCACTGCCTGGTAGGCAATGGAATACTGGGTGATGACCCCATTGCGGCTCTGGGCGGGCGGTGGCACCCAACTTACCCGGATGGTGGTGGAGCTGGTGCTTACACACTCGACTTCTTGGGGTGGGGCGGAGGGGGCTGGGGATAAATAAATGAAGTGGGGAGATGAAGGGGAATGAATGGAAGGACAAACCAAAATGCACAGGGAACTTTTACCCAGCCAACGAAGCACTCAACATACATGTGGACATCCTCACACTGCCCGACATCCTCACAGACCATCAAAGATGGCACTAGGGGGGCAATTTGTATTTGAAGGCCAGATGAGGAGTGCGGAGATGGAAGTGGTGTTCTGCACCAGAGAACACCTCTTCCCAAAGCAGTTCTGGACACTCACTTTACCAAATTCAACAAATAGCAGTAAGGGAAGGGGGGCATGTGGAGGGTGAGAGAGAGAGACTGGTAGGGAGAAGAAAGATGCTTTCAGTGAAGATCTGAAGCAGATGGAAACCAGAAGAGGTAGGGAGCTGGAGAAGGCAAGAGTGGCAGAAGGGAAGCTCACACACCAGATTGTAGGAAGGCCTGTGAAAACTGACTCCTAGACGAGCGGAGGAAACAAAAGTGCATAGGGAAAGCAGGTGACTGAGGCTGGAGGTAGTTTGTCCTTGTAGGGTTTAAAATCCTGACCATCAGCTGTATGCTGCATCCTAACCAGGTGGGAGCCAGGCACCATGAGGGAACAGGAGATAACATGGTTGTGCTGCTTTGCACCCATCCCTGGAATCTGGGACTGACTGCTTCATGCCTGCCATACTGGTTACCTGCCTCAGTAGCCTCCTGGCCTATGGATTTGTACAGTGGAAGGTAAGCAGGTCTTGCCCCCTCCCAGGCAAAGAAGCACCTGCAGTTTGCTTAATTTCTAAGGGCTGGCAATGTTACCTGTCCACATCAGGAGGAATGGGGAATGGGATCCAGGCAACAGTTGCTTCTCACTGGGATCATTGGGAGAGAAATCTCTCCACAGCACACTGAGGAAGAGCAGTAACACAAAATCTGGGTGGGGGGAAGAGAGATCAGGAAAGAAGAGATGATCTGGAGAAAGTAAAGCATCTCTAGAACATCTGCCTGGTTCATCCCCTTGTCCAGCTCTGCAGAACCGCTGTCTGCTTGCACCAGGGCTCTGGAAGCATGGGAGCCCTCTCATGGCAGCATCAGCCTCCTGTCATTTGGCCTCACTGCCCTGGGACACTGCAGACAGCATGCTTGCACAGAAGGCAAGAGCGGAAGTCTGGAGAAGGAAAGGAGCCCACATAGTCAGGGAAGGAACAAGGGACATGGTTCCATCCCTGGGTGCTCATTCAGAAGGAAACAGACATAAGCAGAGGGGGCAGGGCATCATCACAAAAAAAAAGGCACGCTGTTGCTCTAAGAGGAGAAAGCTGTGTGGAGAAGCAATAATGGAGTACAAAGCACCTTGCTTTGCCATGGCAGATGAAAGGCAGTTTCCACTCTTCACTGCACCCAGAAATATAGAAATGCCTGAAAAAAGACTGCTGCCCTTCATTCAGTCCTTGCAGCCACCAGTGCAGCACAGCCAGCCTTGTAGGGGCATAGGAACAACTCTGCCTGCTCACTGCCTGCGCCAAGGTGAACACAATCTACATCACTCCACATGGCAGCAAGGACCTCAGGTAATTCAAGCACTCAGCAATGGTGCCTTAGTTTTGCTGGGTATAGGCTGGCAGTGGCAGAAGATCTGGGAAAGCAGAGGACAGCAGGATGTCCCAATGTCACCAGTGATCTCTGCCTGCTGGGAACAAGGCCCACTTGCTTGCAGAAACAGTTGCAGACTGCATGTAACTTTTAATGCCCACTCCTGTGCTCAGGGAGCAGGGAACATTCCTCATGCTTTGGCTCAGATACCTGGAGAGATTAAAGATGGAGGAGAGTAAGTAGTGATGGAGCTGGAAGAGTTGATGCCTGAGTAGTCAGGCTGCTGCTATGGGAGCTACACTGGAGGAAAGAGAAGTCAAAGCAATGTGTGGAAGCAAAACTGTTGCCTGCGTGAGGGAAGCAGCACAGGATCAGCCCTACCATCTGGTACAGCGGAAAGGGAGCAGGGGTAAAAGGTGAATCCTCACACTCTTTCGGTTAATCAGCAGAGAAGTGGCACGGAAGAGAGTAGGAAGACAGAGCACCAAAGCAACATGTACAGTGGAGGGCATAACATAGACAAAGTGCCTGATGGCATCCTTCAGACAGGACAGGTGAGACACAAGGGGCTTGGAAAACCTTTCCTTTGCCACTGTCTGCAGATAACCTTCACAGAAGAGACGTGCTTAGACAGAACCTCCACAGCTTCCTTTGGCATGCAGCAGTGAGCTCGTTCTCCAGAGGCTACTTTGGATGGCAGTGTGGGCAAGTCAAAAGTTGGCTGTTGACTGGGTAAGAGTCACACATATGATGTGCAAGGCAAAAACTCAGATTAACATTTAAAGAAAGCAAAATAAAACTTGATAACATGAGCAGGATCAACTTAAAATGCACAAGGAGTTGAAATGTCCCTCCTGGGGCCAGCAAAGAGCAGACTGGGTGGCCAGCATGCACCCACACATGCAGATGCACCCACACACACACACTGTGCCAATCTCTGCTGCCTCCAGGCTACTCACAACAGCCTCCCCCGACAGCCCACAGCAACTCTGTGCACCCATTCAACCCACCTGCTCCTTAGGCTAGGGAAAAGGCAGACTTAGGACCCACCTTAGTATTTCAAGGGAGAACAGCATTTTAATGCCAAGGCCTAATGGGCACAGAACTGATGCTCCTCTCTTGCATCATTCCACTTGCCTGAGGCACTGCAGACTCCTGGAAAACTCCCCCGTGCTCTTCAGGCCCTCAAAGCAGCACTGCTTGTACTTTTTTCAGGGTGCCCAGCAACTAAGTGTGCAGCTTAGCAGGGAAGACAGCCTAGAAAGCAGCTGCCAGCTCAGGAGATGAGGTCTCAACTGTGCTGCTGGAGGGTTCAAAAGGGCATTGCCTCCTTCTGGCCTTCCCACACAAGCATCCCTACTACTCCTGAGCAGGGGTGCCACAAGAGAAGCAAGACCAGCACCCTTCTCCAGCCCATTATTGAGTCATTAGTGATCATGGGCCTCCTACCTTCCCCATGGCTGGTTTGTCAGGGACAGGAACAGAGAGTGGAGAGAGGCTTTTTGGAAAGCAGGAATCTGACTGCTCCTGCAGTTTGTGTCCCACCTGAACATGTCAAGGTCCATGACCTAACAGCCTTTCTCAGGGTAACCAGATAGGAAAGTGCAGGAAGGAGACCAATTTGAAGCTGGGAGCTATAGTGTTTCTACATTAGCAAATTCTAAGGCCAAAGCAGACCAATCCAACCATCTAATACAAGGCGTTACTAAGTAAAGACCAAAGGATTTCTGTCTGGAGGTTGTGCCTGTGCATACAACTTCTGCCAAGGTAAAGCACAGCTTTCTGAAAGATCTACATGATTTTGAGCCCCCCAGTACTCAAGGCTCCACACTGCATTGGGACTGTTCAGACTGTGGTTTGTCACCCTCACTGAATAGCTAAGCATAACTGCCAATGGCTTCTGTCATAGAATAGAGTGCCATCAGAAATCTTTTCAAGTAGGAGCCTGTAAACCAAGACCCAGGTCACTTCTTGGATCAATCTAAGAATTCTTAGGTCCTTCAGTGTGAGGAGGGCTTCACTGGTCAAACCAAAGTACTCCTGTGACTAAACGCCAAATCTCTTCCAGCCTATGCACATTTCTCTGACTAAAGAGATGCCAGAACCAGTCAACCACTGTTTACCACTGTCAACCACCAGTTTACCACTGGCCAATAAAGTGACAACCTTAAAACCAGACTGGTGTGAGATGCCTTGTGAGCAGACAACAGGTAGAGTAGGTCATGGTAAGATGTCTGCCTTGATGATGAATGTTGCCATGAAGCAAATGTTTCTCTTACTTGGACTTTTGTGAGACTCTGAAGGACTCATTTATGCATGGAGCTGTCTCTGATTAAGTGTGTTCAAGGATAAGAGCATCCACTGATGGAATTAATTTACATGGCAGGAGAATTACTTCAACCTTTGCCTATCAATACAAAAGCTATTTGAAACAGGTATACAAATCCCCATATTCAGAATTTGTTCTCAGTGTTCAAATATTTATAACCACATGATCTGAACCCTTCTCCATTTTCATACCTGTCTATAGTGCAGCTCTAAGACACCATTAGCTCACTTAACGAGGTAGAGGAATGCCCGGGAGTGGTATGTTAACGAAGCTGAGTTTTCCTCAAAGAGAAGGTCGTTCTAGAAGTGAGCAGAGCTGCTCTTCCCTGCCAGAGCTCCCTTTCTAATGGCCATCTCACGCTCCCGGCTGCTGCGCATGCTGCCGCCCTCCCTGCAGGGAAGGCTGGCTGCCTGTGCCAACTGCTCACTCCACAGAGCGAGTAAATCCCAGACAGACGGTGCTAACAGAAATGTCTTTTTTTCCCTCTTTTAATGCCCTTTGCATAATGGCAAGCCCAAAAATCGTTAGTGAAAACGAGCTTATCGAAGGGCCCTTTGATAGCCCTAATCTGCTTATGCGCAGCACTTTGAGCTGCCAATCAGAGCAATGCAAACTCCCGCTCTGTGATCACACAGGGCAGAGCCAGGATGAAAGTGATATTGCCTGGGTCGTCTCATTATTGAGCCTCTCTATTAACTCAAATGCAGCTTGTTCTTGTTTCCCCTACCACTGCAATCCCAGAAGCAGCAGCCTCACTTGCTCACACAACCCTGACAAACAGCCACTTTTCCAAAATGACTCCTCCAGCTGCCTGACAGCCACAGACACACCTGGCCTCATAGGATGCCTCACCTTGCAATCACCTGTGTGGACCAGGGATGGACTCCTGTGTAAGCAAGGCAGCTGGAATGGGGAGTGAAGGGATGAAAATCCAATGGCTTGGAGACAGTCACATTTAGAGCCAAATACCCATATGCTGCCTGTCCAGACAGCTTGTCTGCATGGGAGTAAATTCATAGAGATGCACAAACCCACTCAAATCAATCTCTCCAAAGCAATTTCCTCCTGTTTTACTCCTCCATCAGTTTTTTATGAATCTACCCTTAGGGAAAGACAGTATGATCAAAGGGACACGAAGAAACAACTTACCCCTTGGGTGCACCCACTCTGCCAAAGAACCCTGATCCAAACCCCAGCTGACTTTCCCCATTACTCCCTTTAGCAAACTGCAAG
This sequence comes from Tichodroma muraria, assembly GCA_013390105.1. Taxonomy (NCBI): domain Eukaryota; kingdom Metazoa; phylum Chordata; class Aves; order Passeriformes; family Sittidae; genus Tichodroma; species Tichodroma muraria. The sequence continues at coordinate 15,490 of WAAG01048068.1, read as the reverse complement.
CCAGCATCACTGCAAACCCACAAGGGCAGAGGCACTGGGCTTCTCTGTGCCCAGGAGACAGAAACTGGACTGCTTTTGCTCTGTCTCCAGCTGTGTTGAATGTCAGGCACTTACTGGATTGGGCAGTTCTGGCTTCGACCATGGGGGTGTAAACTCCTACCCCCAGCTCTGAGCGGGCACCCAGACGGAACTTATACAATGTGTCTGGTTTGAGACCTTCCACAGCATATGAGGAGGTTGGGTCAAACTCCACCTTTTGCTGCCAAAAAAAAAGGAAACAGATTATTTGGTGTAGTTGGATGATACAGAAAAGCTGATGTGCAGCCATTCTAGGCCCACAAAAAGTCACAGCCATGCTGCAAAAGCTGCCTGCAGTCCTGCAGGACTCTAAAGCATGGAGCTTCCGGGGTGACACACCAGGACTCTGCAAGGAAGCAGATCTCTGCCACAGCCAGGCTACACTGCCTGGTGTCCAGACTGCACTCACTGGCCTGAGAGCTTTGTGGGAATGCTGGGTCCAGCTATACAAGTTCAGACAAGAGGCACAGGACACACAAGTTTCTTTCCTCCCAACAGACAGACAGTGTACTGCTTGTGAAATAGAGTAAAGCCCTTGTCCTGTAGCAGTCAGGATCTCTAACGCACCAAAACACTGCTGGAAAGGGACTTGCTTTGTTGACACTCCACCTGAAAGGCACTTATTTTTGGCCGCTCTCATGCCACTATAATAAGAGGAGAGGGAGAGGACCATGGGACACTGTGATGCTGTCAAGGAACAATTCTTGCTATGCTGTCTTGAAGCATACCTTTGATATATCTTGAACTGGACTTCCTTCAGGGACCTGCAGTAAATGTGGAAGGGCTCTCTCTAGGCCACCTTTAATCTGATTTTTACATCTAACCAGTCCTGGGGCCAGAGACATATGTTGGAGGCCATTTCAGACCTGCCCAGAAGTGCTACTGTTCACTGGCACCAGCAGTAAGCATGCCTCAGGGATGCTGTCATGGCATTCTGAGCCTTTCCAGTCCCAAACCAGTCACTAGCTACTTTGCTGGCATCAACAAGCACTGTTGAAGTCATCTACACAGAAACCAGAATGAGATGGTTGCTCCTATTGCACTGAGGCAGAAGAAACACAAAGAAACAGTTCCGTTACCACCCTGGCTCAAGCACACACCCTTCCCTTCTCATAAATTGCCATGTCCAGCCCCAAGAGCTGCCAGGGAGGATCCTCACCTGAGTGCCATCCTCGCCTTCCCAGTACAGCAGTTCATATTTAGTAATGCGTTCCTGAGAGGCAGGCAGCCATGTCAACAGGATGCGGGTATCAGACTCTGCTTCTGCCTGGAAGTCAGCTGGCTGGGCAGGAACTGGGAAACAAACACATAGTTAGTGCCAGAAGAGGCGAGAAGAGATGCATGGCTTAGCAGCTAAGTTAGTGTTTCACCTTGTGAGGATCCTCTTTCATTTCTGCCAGAGCATCCCTGCTCCCCTGTACTGCGCTCTTGGAACATCTCAGGCCACAAGCAAGCACTTCTGTCACTAAGGCGGGTGACTATGGGGATCGTGCTCGCTTCCAGACCCTGCCTGCATCCCACATCCTTCCTTCCACACGTGTACTCAGACCCCAGAAGGGTCTAGCAGTTACACAGGTGCCAACATCCATCCATGTCCAGGACTTCGTGTCATGTTTTCAGCCACTGTACCTCAGACAAAACTGGGGGACTGTTACTTGTGCAAAGATTGATACCAACTCCCTGGGACAATCTGACAGCTTAAACACGATGGCCGTGGGTGGGAATGTCCCCCTCCATCCCGTACTTCCCCCCCCCCCCCGACATGCAATCATTTGAGGACAAAGTGCAGTTGTGATGCCTGGTGTAGGTCAGACACTCAGCTGAGCTGCACATGGCTGGGATGGCCACGGAGTCCTGCTGCCTCACTCCATACGTACCCCCTTGCTGTGTTTTGACCTGGATGATGTCCGAGGGGGGTCCGTCGCCCACTGAAGTGAAGGCCAGGACACGGATGCTGTAGGTGGTGCCTGTGATGAGGCTGCCCACGGTGGTGAGGTGGCTGTCATCAGTGTTGTGCTTCTGCCACATGCTCAAAGGCAGGTGTGGGTCGGTGGTGTAGTACACGCGGTACCCTCGGATCTGTCCATTGGGCTCCTCTGGCTGCTCCCACTGGACCAGCATGGTGCTGGCACTCAGCATCCGTGCCTGGACTTTGAGGGGTGGACTTGAAGGAGCTTGCTCTCCTGTCCTGGCCTCGACCAGTTCACTGGGGGGACCCCTGCCAATGTTGTTGACTGCGATGACCCGGAACTCATACTCCGAGAAGGGGCTGAGCCCACCTATGCTGTAGCGGGTGGTTGCCACACCATCCACCTCCTGGAACTGGCCCTCCAGGGATTTAGGCTTGTACTGGATGACGTAGTATGAAATGGGGTCAGAGTTGCCTGAATCCCAGGTGAGGGTCACACTGGTAGCTGTCGTTTCAGTCACTAATGGCTCTGTTGGAGGTTTTGGCAGTGCTGCAATTGGAAGGCAGAGAGGTGTGATTTAAATAATTCAGTCAGCTCAAACCTTGCAATGTGCACGGGGATAAAAATGGAGCTGCCACCTCCCATTAACATTCTTCTTTAAAAGGCAGAAATCATTTCATACTCTATAACATGCATTTTTATATTACCATATATTGCTTGAAGTGGTTCTTAATGGAAGGATAAACAGAGCAATCATGTTATTAGATGTGCTTGACGCACTTACCAGCAGCAGGCTAAATAAAAGTAATTCAACGGGGATGCAGGAATGTTTCTGTCATGGGGGTTCACCCGGCAGTGGGAAGGTGCTTGCTGGGCTGGGCTGGGCTGGCCCCAGAAGCCAGGTACGCAGCTGATTTACAAAGTAAAGCAATCAGAGCACCAAAGTAATCTGGAGATATGTTCTTGCTTCCAGAGAGGGAGTATCTTAGGCCATAGGGAGTTCACGGACAATGCTGTTAGAAGGGTTGATGGGGCAATGCTTTGTAAGTGTTACAGTACATGCAGGAGAGATACAGTCAGAGAAATTACCAACTTCATATCCACTATTTCACTGGGTGCTGCGTCAAACTGCAACCAGACAATAAACTGTTACACAAGAACTCTGACAATGACACCTCTGAAGTGTCAATGAGAATGCAACTACTGAAAGCAAACATTTCCAGATTTGCCATTTTACCACAAGAACAAAGGAAAAGAATGAGTGTGTGTGAGAGAGATTTGCAGAGTACACAAATACTTTAGTACAATGACTGAATTAAAGTCTACAGTAAGTTTAAACCTCCTACAAACCACTTTAAAGTCATTAGTGACTTGTAATGCAGCTGTGCTTGACAAGGAGTTAGGGAAAATGCTCAACTCAAATTAAGATCCTCAAGAATTTCATTCTTTGGCAAAGCCATCAGGTTTCTAGTTTCCACATGGTTCAGCTGAGGAAAGCAAGCTCCTTAGCACAGGGAATGCCTGCTCTGAGTACTAGAGAGAATGCCTTCTCCTGTGCTACTGCAACATGAATACTGAGAAGATCATCAGGGGCTGAACTGTCATGGGAAGGGAGGGCACACAACCCACAGCCAGACACCCCACCACTACCCATGGAGAACTCAGGGAGGGCAAACCCAACCTGCACAATATTATGGCCTGAAGAAACATATTTCCTACATCATACTTGAAACTGCCAGCCTTCCTCAGGCTTTCAAGGACAGATGAAACTCCTTTTCTTTTGAAGAGCCACAAGTTTTGACTCTTGACAGGTGTTGGGTGTGCAGCCTCCATGTGAGCAAGGGCAGGTCTGGTACTTTCAACACACTTAAGTGCAATCAGTTCTGTGTAATCTTGCTTCTCCTGTCTGCACTGAAAACCATCTGCTTGCCAGGAAGCACAGGAGAAGCAACACTGGGTGAAGGAGTTTGGGACAGAGGCAGATGTCCAGAGTAAAGGTGTAGAAAAAGCAGACAAGGACACAAGGGGGAAGGTGAAGGGATAAAAGAGTTGAGCAGACTGCTCCCCGTCCTGGGGCATCACGTCAACCAGTGAGGGATCAAGGCAAAGGCATTCCAGCTATGAAGAGGTAAATGCTGTGAACCATCAGTGCAATGGTGCAGTTCCCACCTCTTTCCCAACACCAAGCCACCATTCCATCACGGCCCTTTTTTCTGTACGCTCTTGAGTATCTACTACAGCAAGGCAACCACTGTGCTCTGTCTGAAGAGAGAGGCTGGGAAAGGTACTGAGGAGCAGATGTTGTGAGTAAAGGGAGCTGGGTGCAGCTAAGGTTAAAAGCATCCTCTGACTAGCCAAGAGAATTTGCTGTTATCTCCAGGTCAGAAAGGGCTAACACTCAATTCTCTGATTTGTTCAAGCAGGAACTATGTGCCAAAGATGGCCTTAGTGCAGGAGGGGCCTGCAAGAAGAGACAGACTCAAAAGATGACGTATCTGTGGTAATCTGAGCTACAAATCAACTGCAAGCAGAGAATGAAAGGGATACTGTGGCTCTGATAGGCCCCAGATAGGAAAGGCAGGACACCTTCAGACTCCTGTTAGTGGGCGGGCTACCCTAGGGTCAGCTATCGGCAACAATATCCTCTGTGGGGCAAAAGCTACTTGTGAAATGTCAGCAGAAAAGTACAGCTGAAGGACAGCAACACAAGAAAAAGAAAGGTAAAGAGGCAGAGCAGTATGGGAAGACATTTACAGAGGATTATATAACAAATTTCAAATGAACACATATAGCTCCTCCCTGCAGGGAGGAAGGATGCTCATTTTGTTGAGGCTCATGGACACTTCACATTGCTGGGATTAACCTTCTTGTCTCACCCTTACTGCAAGAGGACATCTGTGCAAACAGCTCTCTGACAGTTTTGCAGTTTTTCTCTGTTCATCTACAGACCCTGCCCTGAGACAGCCCACGGCCCACCACTGTGCTGAGCTGATCCTGCTGATGCACGGAACAAGCCAGACATTGCTGAGATAAACACAGACTCAGTGAGGTTCTCTCATGGCATAACAAGGACTTGGCCTGACACAAGCTTATCTACCATGACACTTTCAGGGAGAGAGAAAATGACCTTCAGAGCAAATATCATCATATTGTGAGCAGGGAAAAAAAAAGTTCTGTGTTTGGGAACATCCCTTGCAAGCTGGAAAAGTCACAGAAGAGAGCAGTCTACCTGCTGCAGCCAAGAAACTTTGGCAAAGGGCTATATTGTTGAAACCCAAGTAGGAGCACTGTAGGCAGTAATTCCTTACCTTTGACAGTGATCTGGGCTGTGGCTTCGATCATGCCAAGGGAAGAGATGGCCACGCAGGTGTAGTTGGCAGACTGCATGATGTTATTCAGCTCCAGGACATTCCTACCAACGGGCATCTCATCTTCTTTGGTCAGTTCCTCCACACCAGCCATCCACTTCACGTAGGGCATTGGAGCACCCACTGCCACACATGTGAGGTTCACACTCCCCCCAGGCATCACCTCGTGGTTGCTTGGAGGGATAGAGAATCGAGGAGCAACACGCCGCACTGAAACAAGGAGAAGACAGCTAGTAGGGTCACAGAACCAGCAGAGAATACTCAGTTGCACTGTAGGGGTACATAAGGGGCAGTCAACATTTCTGCCTGTCTATCCCTCAGGACAGATAAAATGAAGTGCAAAAGCTGTTCACTACTTTGCCAAACTGCACATACTCTGCTCTCCTTCCTTAGCCACTGGCATCTTATTAGCAGAACTCATTAAGAGATGGCTCAATCCGTTCCCTCCAAACATAGCCTTTTGAAATCATATTACTAACATGAAACATCCCTCCATTTAAATTACATCCTTCTAATTAGAGAGCATGAACAAATTCCAGTCACACACTTCATGCAGGGCCCACTGAAGCTCTGCAAAATGGAATCACCTGCTCAATTTATTAGCTCTGGAGCAAAGCAGCCTGTTCCCTAAATCTCACAGGGGCTGGGCAGGGGCAGCAGAAGGGTTTCTTTTTGAATTAGCACACGTGTGCTGCTAAATAAAATATAATTCCTTTCAAAATGTAACTCAGGTTCTACCTCGGCTCAGAAAAAATAGTCACCCGAGCTGCATGACATTGTCAGGGCCTGAAGAGATCACCTTGCTGGGCAGGAGAGAACTAATCCTGACAGATGTGAGATCATATCCATTTTGACAGAAGAGAGCTGGGCTGGCAAAACCTTTCCCACCTTTGTGGCAGCTCTTTGGGAGATGTATTCCTTCTTATTGCATTGCACAGCTTCTCTTCATATCAATCCCTTGCTGGGTATTTCATTCAAGACTTATTTGTAAGCAACTCTCAGCTACAATAAAGCTCTAAAGCTGCCTGCCATATGCATTCCTGTCAGGAGAATGACACTGAGAAATGAGGTCCCTTCTTCAGGGTTAGTGTTATGGGCCTATTTAAGCAAGGGTAGAGAAACAACTATGCTCAGTAAATCTTTGTCTCCTCTGGGCAAGCTCATTTTAGTCTGTAGTTAAAAAGGGAAACTGCTTGAATGTGTCTTGCCCAGCAGCTCTGCTCTCCTCTAGCCTCCTCCACTGGAAAGGCAGCCCCCGAGCAGCAGCCGGGGTCACGACTGGCCGGCTCCGAGGAGCCTCTCCCTGCCAATTATGCTCCTCCATCAGCGCACGGGGCTGGTGGGGCAGCGACTGCTGCAGTGCTGGGGGCAGGTGGGAATGGGGCAGGAGCCTGAGCAGGACCAGCTCACAACAGGCCACAGGCACAGCCGGCCCCACAGGTGATGGGGGCCCGGGGACTCACAGCTCTGCTGGCCTGGCTCCTGCCGCCGCGGCACCTCCGCAGACAGCAAAGCTGCTGACAGCCCCGTGAGCCGCAGAGGTGTCAGCTCGGCTTGCCAAGCTGGCTCTACCCAAATCAAATTTCACTAGTGCTCTCTTTGATGATTCATCCCCAAACCATCAGGATTGCAGAAACAGACTGAACACAGAAGCCCCCACACTTGCATGTACAACAGAGCTGAGACTTTGTGATAAATTAGACAATACTGTCAACATAGTGTGTGTACTACACATTGTCTCAGTGACAAAACAGGGCTCATTAGCTCCTTACCAGCCAGGGTAAAGATAACTTAAGGATAACTTCCTTTGCCCTTCTTTTTTTAAGTATATAAATCCAAATTCTTGCTTCTTTTAATCAATTATTAAATCTCAAATCAATACCTACATGAGCAATCACCAGTGAAGTGTTACCTGACCGATGGGGCAGTGCTCCCCAAATGAGACAGAACTGAAAGTGTACTCAAATGCTATGCATTCATGAGAATACAGACTTAACCTGATGGACATGGCAATGGTTTAACATGATGGCATGTATTTCCAACCAAAGCATCCCAGCACCATTCATTAAGAATCAGGTTTATTTTCCAATGAACATGGTGTTGGATTATTCCAGGTAAAAGCTGTTCAAACTCTGTCCCCGTCAAAGGACCAAACCCACCCACCCAAGCTGTATTAAAACAGAAAAAAAAGAGCAAACTTTGAGGATAATGCCATAGGTGTGCACAGAGCACTCACACACATGCACAAGGCAAACAGGCTGGCAGGCACCGGAGGCCACTACAGAGTCAGACAGACAGTAGTGGAAGGGCAGGACAGGGAGACGGAAGGCGCACAAGTACTCACATCCAGGGACCTGGGAAGACAAGACACTGGAGGACACAAGGCCATGCAGGGAGGTCAGACCCCAGCATGCACAAACAGATTTTCACTTCCAGCCCTGTGAGACCCAAGGCAGCACAGCCTGCCGCAGACTCCCCTGCACCCCACAGTGGGTTCCCATGTCAAGCGCCTGCTTTCAGGGTGCTCCTGGGGCTGTGCGAGTCCCATTGGTGCCGTGTCACCCTTGATGGTGCCCTGCAGAGGCAGGACCTGCGGGGGCCATGCTGTCTCTCCCGAGGGATGTCAGCAGCTGACCATTGCCTGCTCCCCTGCAGGGAGGGGACAGGCACTTCGCTGGGGCTCGGGGCCCTGCAGCAGGTGACAGAAAGTCACTCTCCCCTGGGCCACACACACGGGAGCAGCAGAGGTGGTTGGTGCGTTCCTGAGCCTAGAAAAGGGATGAACGGCAAGGAAAACTCTCCTGTGGATCAAACAGTACGAGACCCCCTCACCAGCCTTGACAACACGGGCTGTGCCTCTCGCACACCCCAGCCTGTGGATGACAGGAAGTTGTGCAGAGCCTCAGCTCTCCAGCCTGACAACAGATGAGTGGTTAAACAGGCTTCTGTGGGGCATTTCTGCAACCCAGAATGGCTGAGCATTCTTCCCCTCATTTGCACACCAGCAGAGCTGCTGAGATGGGCTCGATGCTCTGCACCAGAGAGCAGCAGTGCCCAAGGCACCCAGCTGCTAAAAATGGATGCCCTGTGTAGGGGTCAGCTCTCTACATGGGAGGTGGGAGGAGGTCAGGGCAGTGCCTTCCGTAAGAGATCTGGCCCAGACAGTGCTCTGTCAGGAGTATGTGCAAAGGAAGGGACGGGCTCCATCAGCCTCCCATCCTCTTGGGGGATAATTGGCAGCTTCTTGTCCCAGTCAGTACAGAGGGAGAAGGGGAGATGCTGTCAGTTAGCATTAGCAAGAGCTGGCACAGCTCTCACAGCAGCTTGCAGAGCATCATCAACACATTCCTCAGGCTCAAGCCAGCAATTTAAGTTGCTAGCTTTTCTAGCATAAGAGTCTGGTAATAATTTAAATCAGTGTAACTCCTCAAAAAGCAGCATTCTTAGAATTTCTGTCCAATTTACAAGTCAAATCACATGGGTTAGCACAGTCCATGATGCTACCTTAAGTGCTCCAGAAAATTTTGTTTTCTTCATTTTTTGCAGCAATGAAATTTCCCTTTTAATTATAATTTTCTTGACTAGAATTTGCAATAATTTTTTTAATCCTCTTTTTGGACGAGGATCAGAAGAAGGTGGTTTGGAAGTTTTGCAAGAACAGCACAGGGAAAACTACTGTGAATATTAAAATTATTTCAATGGACAATACTATAATTCAGGAGTTTAGTTAAACCTGCAGACCGTCAAAAATGAGATTCATTATAATTCATCCTGAGAACAGGCATCATAAGGGCTCTGTGCTAGTCCACTATTCCACATATCTCCCCATTGAGAGCATTCCTTAGGAAGTGAAGTGAAACTCGGAGCAGTGAGCAGTGAGTGCAGTGCAACCTGAGCCCTTGCCCTGGATCTCACAGGGCTGGGAGCAAAGACAGTGTGGAGTCTGGCTCCCCACTCACGGGGGGGCTGCTGGGGGGAAGGAGGGGAGCAAGCAACACTAGAGCCACAAAGGTTGAGAAATGTTAATAATTTAGCATGCACTAACATGCACATTCCTTGCCTTGCAAGCAAAGAGCTTCAATCGATTGCCTGGCTCCTCTCAGCACGGGAGTGGCCGTTTCCACAAGTCTCAGATTCCCTCCGAGGGTGAAGTTACCCCTTTGGAGAACCAGGGACACCCTCCCCCCGCTGCTGTCCGCAGAAGCTGTAGGCTCTAAGCTCAGGGCTCTCAGGCTGGTCCTGTTAGTCCCTCTCATCTGCTGAGATATTGCTGGCATCCAGTGAGGCTCTGCTAGAAACACAACAGTGCCAGGAGGACTGCCCTGGCTTCTAAAGTCGTGCAGTGCTGCTAGGGAAGGGGAAATCAAATTTCCAAATTTTCCTGCTGGCTGCCTTGGACACAGTACAGCTTAGCAGATGACAATGCTAACATCCCTCCCTCTGGTTTGCAGAGATCCAGGCACCTCTACTTGCCTGCTCCTGCTTCAGGGTTGCCTTTGAACCATGCCTACCTGGCATCTAATTCTGGGCCTCATCTTTCCCTTCCTGGGTGCTCACTGGGTGCTGCCCCATGGTGATGGAGAGCTGTGCTTGTGCTCTGCACACTTCTCTGCTCCTCTCTGAGGCAATTCCAGCTGCTCAGGTCCTGCACCACTGTCCTGACATCCTCTCCCCTCTGCTTGTCCTCTGCACGAGGGAGCAGCAGCCTGAAGCCCCTTTTGCTCTGAAGGAGAACTAGGACTGCCTGGTCTGCTGCTCCTCCCCGGTCCCAGCACAGACAAGGCAAGGCCGGGGGGCTCTGCTCTAACCTCCCAACTGGGATGAACAGCAGTCTGTGATGCAGGGGCACATCTTTGAGAGTGTGACACTGTCCAACTTCATTACTCAAGCCAGGCAAGCTGAAGGATCTCTGGTGCACCGGGAGTGTTCTTGCCCTTGCCAGACTGGTAACCTGCAAAAACTCCTGCCTTCCTCAGGAACCACCTCCTCCAAGTTGGGAAGAAGTGAATTTAGGAACTATCCTCAAATATGATCACTGGTCTGCATGGTTTACTCATGTGTAGACACTTTTCATCTCTCTCCAATACTATCATTTTATGAAAGGACTTCAAACGGAAAGGCAGCTGCTGAAGTCTCACAACCTATTGACAGAACCAACAGAAGGAGAGGAAAAACTGGAACCAGAAAAAATGCATTTACAGTCTAATCTTGTGCTCAAACAATGCTGTACTATTTATGCTCCCAATGTATCCTTGAGTGCTGACATTTTATAGACAATTTCCAAAACAGGGCCTTGCCATTTTTGGATTATATTTCAGCTATAACTTTTAGGTCTAATTATTTGTGCTGACAACCACATATAAAAGAGGATATATCATTACAGTGGTGCAGCACTGGAGACACATCAGCATTCAGCATACTGACATACTAATAGCAAAGTAAGGGAGAGCATGATTGTGGAGCTCTGCAATTTGCATTCGTTCTCAGAAATTTCTCTGATGAAAATAACACAACATTAAGGAAGGGAATAAGAGAAAAGATCCACTGTATCAAGATAAAATAACTTGTTAATAAATAACCTTGTAGCAGTCACAGAGCAATAATTAAATGCATGGGTTAGCAGTACACAGTTTTAAGTAAAGCTGGAAAAATGTACAATGTAATTATCAGTGCCAAACAAATTATAAGCATGGTAAATCCCAATGGAATATTTAGAAACTAATTTCTGGTTTCACATTAAATATTTGTGTATGTAGGTATTTTCAGTGGAGTGGGAAGGAAGGGTCGACACAAAGAATGAGAAATTCTTCACTCCTGCTGGCTTATATCCATTCTCAGCTGCCTCCCTTCAGCTAAACCATGTGGCTAAAACATTTAAGTGCCCTGTCAAAGGTTTAGTCTCCAGAGGTGTCTCAGCCGTCACAGCAGTGCTCCAAACTCACTGAAATCTGGGAGGCTTTGGGCCTTGGCTTTGATTTCTTTTCTTTTCTTCCTTGTTCTCATTTTTCATCATTGTCTTGGGCTGAGGTAATTTTATCCTCCACAAAATCTATTTTTAGAAGGTAAACAACAAAGGTCCCGTTTCTCAGTTCAATCTAAAAGAGAGCATGTTGCAGGGAGAGAAACAGGATCGAACTCAGTGTACTGAAATAACCGCTATGACAATTTGTTAAAACTTGTTCCAGTGATGATCACAAGACAATTCATCCAGCTGCCTGACAGTTTGTGTGAGACAAGCCAGGGTCTCTTCCCCATGCTCATCTGGGGAGCAGTGTTAGCATCCCTCACCTCCAGTGTGCGTGGAAGGACAGACCCCGATAGAGCCTGTACAGTGAAGGAATCATCTCTGGAAACTAAATCCAGGCTTCTGTCAGAAATACCAGCTTTCCTCAGCATGAAATCATGAGTGCCTTAAGCTAGGTCTGGAGCTAGATTTAATTTAAAGGCTGGAGTTGCCTTTCACTACTTTCACTGTCCTTTATTCACCTCTGGCTCTCTGAGAGCAGCAGGACAGAGCAGAGCAAAGCATCAGTGAGGTTTTGCTGAGTGGCTACAAGCTCCTGTGCATGTCACCATGGGCCTCCCTAAGCCATCACTGGTATGGCTGGGGCCACTGCCAGAGCTCCCTGCTCTCCTGCCAGCAGGGGAAAGACCCTGCCCCAGAGAAAGAAGGAGAGGCAGACCTACTTGTGTAAAGGGCTCTTGTTTGAGCATGGACAGAGAATGGAAAATGGGCCACCACAGTGCTGGGACTGCTGAGGAGCAGGGAAGTTGCCTCAGCACAAGGGATCTGGATCTCAGCCAGCTGCCCCTGCTGCCTTGTGGCAAGGGAGGGCAGCATACTGGGTTCTCCTCCAGCTGAGATCAAAAGCAATCTTTTGCCCTCTAGAGAAAGTTAAAACTTTTAAAGCTTCAGGAGGAATTAAGGAACCCACAGTCCCTAGCAGCTTGTGAGGGGACTGATCATTCTGATCTCTGCTTCCAAAGACTGTTCTTGATCTCCAGCCAGAAAGCAGCAGCAGTTTAGAGGTATTACATTTGCACCTAGCAAAAATAAAGGGTTAGAGGACGGACCCCACACAGAGCAGCATGCACTTCTTCCTACCCTGCCTTTGACAAAACTGCCCTGGCTGGTATTTGCATGCAAAATATATTCTGTGCACTTTAAATCTCAAGCAACAAAGGCATGCAAGCAAAGTATCAATGCCATCACCAGAGTCACAGCAAACAGTAAGCAGATTTCACCAGGCACACTGTGGCTGTGCCTGGAAAGGAGCCAGTCTGCAGGGCCCCTCCCCTTTTGGGGATGGCTCTCCTCTCCCTAGTGGAAAAGTCCCATCTGACGTGGCGTACTGTAGATGGATAAGAAGTGAAAAGGACCAACCTTCTCGCTGATCTGAGAGATGAAAGTTTGTTTTGTTTGATGGCAGAGTGCGATGAAGATGAGGAGGGAATAAAAAAAGACAAGGAAAAACACAGAGAGTAAAAACAGGCCAAGCTTCATCTGTCCGCACACCACTGAAACGACAAGACAAGACTACAGAGGTCAGCCATGACTTCCCACCATGCACACACCACTCCACGGCAGGGACAAGAGAGGCTGCACTCGCACTGCTCTGGCCCAGAGCAGGGCCGGCCCCTCTGCCTCCCTGACCCACTCACCACTGCTGGCAGCAGGGCAGAGGGGATTGCACGTCCCACACATCCCCAGGTGGAGGGTGCTTCAGGGACGGCCCTGCTCTGGGCCAGATGCTGGACACACAGACAAGTTGACATGTGCAGAACACTCACACACACAGAGCAAAGGACTCCAGCCATCACACATGTGCTCCCATACACCCAACTCCAGCTACAGAGATGATGGCAAAGGCACTTTAAACCCATTGACCACACACTGAGAAGACCGTGTATGTAAATCCGAATTTTATAAAGTATGAAAGAAATGCTCCAAGTGCTGAATCGAAAAATCTTCTACCATGAAGAGCTGATCCCCCTCTCCAAACAAAGAGCTAAATGCAGCAGAGAGGTATTAGGCAAGTGACAGACATGCGCAGTCTCAGCTGGGCTTGGTTTTGAGAGCCTTATGGTACAATGTGCTGCGAGTGAGAGATGGACAAGAAATCAGAAGGACAAAAACACCCAGAGAATTGAGCAGGTCCCAGTTTTTGTTCCTGCAGGAGAGACAGCAGAAGGTTAGTTGCATTTTCCTTATAGACAAAGGAGATCTTATTTCTCTAGCAGGAGTGACCTCACTGCAGCTACAGATCTGTGGCATACCAGCTGTAATCGAACCCTCGCTGAGAGAATACACAAATGGATTTGATAGTTAAAGACTGCTTATGAGTCACATTTTTGATGGGGGAAGGAGAAAGTGGGGGAAGGAATTTGCTTTCCAGCAGAAACACTGCAAATTAGAGAACAGCATGTGGCATTATACAGTGCAACAGTACAGTAAGCCATTTCCAGCAATCAGAGGACAGGATTTTAACCAACTCTGACACAGTACAGGCAAAGCAACAAGCTACCAATAACAGCTACCACAATGGCCTAAGGAGTGTAATGGAGCTTGCTGGAGAACAGCAAAACACTTATTTACATTTTTTCAATTGAACTGATACCAGGGAACTTGAACCAGCCAACTCAGAGCTTAACTGGCCCATAAGTGAGGGCCACATTGAGCGAGGAGCCCAACCAAGACATCTTTAAAACAAACAGTCCTAAGCTTAAAGTCCAGGTATCTTCTGTCCTGGTTTAGAAAGGGTATTTGCCTCTTGGTCTACAAAACCTTAGCATAAGGCTCATTTGATCCTGTGAGACCCTGTGATGGGAGGGAACCTCTTTATTGCTGCTCCCAAGCCAGCACTTTATTTCCTAATCTAATGGAGCATATCACATCTGCATGGATTCAGCAGACAACAAGGAGCGCCTACCTTCTGCTCAGCTCTTCCCAACAGGAAGGATTTGTTTCCTGCCCTTTTTCAGGAAGGACAGTGCTTCTGGCAAACCAGGTGTGCTCGTGGAAGGCTGCATTTCTGGAAAGCAGCACTAACATTGCGATAGGGCAACACAAACGCCAAGTGCTGCCAGCAGGGACCAGCCTACTGCACCCACTGGGACTGTGAGACTGGAGGGCAAGAGGCTGGTGAAGGATGTGAGACTAAGGGATGAAGCTGGAACAGCTACAGGAATACCTGCCCTTGCTGCTGAAGCCCCCAGAGCCAACTCCTGCCCTTGTGAGGGATTGACAGACCCCGGCCATACCAAGGGGACTCACTGTGGTGCCACTTGGCCTGACTGAGGGCAAGGTAAGGGGTGCTGCTGCAGCTGGGGGACAGCCAGCAGCTTTGTTTTGGGGAATCTGGCAGAGATTACACTGCATCAGTGGGCATGGACAGGAGTAGGTTCCAGCAATGGCTTTCCACAGGTGTTGACACTTCAGATTACAGCTGGAAAGGTGAGGAGACACACGTGAAACACAGTAATTTAAACAGATTACTTTCTGGTTTGTCAAACATGAACAAATTTAGGACCTATTTGTCATTAATTGCTGGATTATCTCTTAATCTCATTTTATATTAGTGGCTTATAAGCAATAAAAAACAGTAGCAGGCTATTTTGGAACTGCTGTAAAGCAAGAGAAAACACCTGGGCAGAAAGTTCTCTCTGCTCTTCCCTTAGTTAAGGCTGAAACAGCTGCTGCTTTATCTGAGATAAACCTGATAAATGGTAAATTGAAAGTTTCATCTCCTTACACGTTCCATTCACATGGTCCTTTATCTCCAGTCTTCTACCCATGTCACTCCTAAGGTAAAAAGCATGTTTTATCAACAGTTTTTCTGCTTTTTCACACAACAAATGACTGAGCTGTGATGGCAAATAACATCTGCCTCCCCACCATGCAGGGACAGAAGCAGAGGATTTAAGCCTGGGGTTACCCAGAGCATCCCCTGTGCAGAACACCACAGCTCACAAGGCACGCGACTGCGTTCTCACGAACCTGAGCTGCCTGGCAGCTAGGCTGAACACGCCAGTCTAAGTGCAAGTCAAGTCACAGCAGAAAAGCCATCAGAGGATTGCAAACTCTAGAAGGCAAAAATGAGGCTCCATTTGAGATCCAAGCTGAAACAGCAAAGA
>WAAG01048052.1:0-25170 GCA_013390105.1 Tichodroma muraria | reverse complement strand
AAAAAAAAATACATAAAAGTATGTAGGTATAAATGTAAAGTCAGGATTTAATCCAGACCTGAACCGGTCGTTTGGCTTATGTTAGGTTGTTTGTTTACACTTACTTTTGGTGAATAGGTATGTCCTTAGCAAGTATATTACATACAATCATTAATCATTAATTAGCATTGTCTTACTCAATTTAGTTATCTGTTAACAGATCCAGAATTCTTCAAAATAAATCTCTCATAATTTAAGCTTCTCTACTAAAACTAATTCTAAGATGCCAGTAGCTGTTGTCCTTATTGAATTGTAAATCATTTGTGTGAGATTAAACTTCAGATGAAGTTATAAAAAAAACCTGTTTTGTTAAAGCATTACTTAAAAGCTCATGGGGAACTGAGTTGTAACTATTTCCATCTGTGACATGTTGTTCCTATAAAATCAGAAAGCAAATTTCATACTAAACTTGCCTTTTCACATAACTGTTAATTGTGAAGCTACTTTGCCATTACAAATAAAAAAATTGAATGTAAATATATAAAGAAATATATATTTAAGGTGTCTATACTTTCTACAGAGGTGAACTTAGCAATCTCTAAACTAACAATGCCCTAGAGGACAGAGTGATTCCTCTTTCTGAATGCCATCTTATACCAGCTCTTGAAAGAAAAGTACAAATAATGGATGCAAGATTGAGATCTTTAGTGTCAGCAAAAAAATAGAAGAGAATATTCCTTTTTTTGAAGTGGTATTGCTTCTCTCCTCTGCACTCAGGAAGGAGCAAAACCGTACAGAACTAAATATTCATCACAATGGTCTGATTAGTTTGCATATGGATAAGGCACACAAATTAATACTTAGGTCTGGATTAGTATTTTAAAACTAATCTGAAAGTTACTTTATTAGCATACTAAACAGTCATATTAACAAATAACACTACTGGTAAACAAACATGCAGTTTAAGGTTCTCACCCAGAAGTAGAACACACAGAAACAAACACTGACTTCTCTCTTCTTTCAAGTAAACAAACTTGCAGATAGGTTCAAAATGTTTAATTTCATTACTGTTAAAATTGAAGTCAATTACTAGAAAGGGAATCTAGAACAAACATGCACTGCAGCTTACCCTAAAGGAAGAAATATTGGGCCAATGAAAGCAACCTATAGAGAATGGGAAATAACAGACATGTGCTGGCATATTAGGAAAGTCTCTTCATAGATGTGCAAGTTTTATTTCACATTGTCCTCACCCTTCTCAATAAGAATGACTGATGGCTTCACTTTGTGATTTCCCAGCTTTTAAGGGTCTATTTTTATTTATTTTTTATGACCAACCTTGCACTTGTTAAATGTAATTTTTGCTTTATGTAACATAGGAAAGAGCACATCTGCAGTACACTGTCTCATGAATTAACAAGAATGACTGGACATAAGACAAGAAATCCTTTAAAAACATATGTTCACATTAAATATCTGGGCTAGCTCAGTAAAGGAGGTCTTATGGGGTCATTTTTGATGCAGTGCAAGTAAACCATTTCTGCTCTTCTGAAATAGTTTCTTTCAGGTTTATATTGAGTTTGTATAACAGCACATTACATAAATAAGGGCTTAGTTTCTACATTAGTCTTCTACATCTTGGATTCTTACTAAATCCTTGTTTTTACTAACTTGATGCTTAAGAGATATTGATTTCTTCTACACATGCCTATGGTGTTTATTTTGATATGTCTGGGATTAAAAACGAAATTAACACGCATAATCAGTTTTCTTAGAATTAAAAAGGGTTCTTTGGTACCTTTGGTAACATTCTTCTGAAGAAAAGGAGAGCAGAAGAGATGTGATAAAGAAGGGATCGATTTATTCAATCACTGGGTATAAAAACATTAGCCCTGGGAAAGACCCTTCTTCTAAGAGCTTTAGCTGCCCCATCTCACTTGTGTGGCACAAAATAATTTGCATTTTTAGAGAAAATTCATGTCTTCTGTGAGCTCTAGTGAAACATGAATAAATTGCTTTCTTTTCCTCTTTTTCTGATTTTATAAAGCAGAATCCATTAGGGGCTGAGTCAAGCTGTAATGAAAGAAAGGCAACAACTGAGATGATGGAAACCCTGGATTAGATTTCTTAGTAGTCCAAGCCCAGCTGTCACGGCCTACGTGTCAAGTTAGTGCTCTTTGGGGAGGCCTGGCAGTACATGTGAATATTTTTTTTTAACTGCTGTGTTACAACAGGTCTCTAAAGCAGCTAGGAATTAAACAGAGATGCAGAGATTAAGAATTAAAAAGAGCCACAGCAAACAGTCCACGAGGGAGACTTGCAGTGGGGCAAGTGCACCTTCCCAAGGCTGTTACCCACTGCCATGCCTGGCAGGCTCGCCTGTGACCTGGAGACTCTGAAACCTCCAAGAACGACTGTCTTACTCCAATTTATAGCAATGAATTTCATCTATTACACCTTTGCTGTGAGGTAGGACTGTGGTTTGATCAGACCATACAGATCCCAGCATGGATTTTAAGCCAGAACTGTTTTTAGTAGGAAGACCTGGTGTCAAAGCACCAAACATTCGTCTGAGTACAGACTGAAGTTAAATTATCAAATTACTGGTACCCAGAGTCTTCTACCTAGTGCTTGGAATGTATCCAGCTCCCAAAGAGACTCTCACATCCTCCCATGAAGGGGCATGATGGCACAGTCAAGGGGTCCCCCAGTCTGTAATAGATTCAGACACCTGAAATCATCTCAAGTTCACCATTCACTTTTTGAATTTGGGGAAACTGTGGTATTTTCAAACCTAAAATAATTTCCTATCAGATTTCCTCAATTGTGGGAACAGTTTATAAAAAAAAAAATCTTGCCAGAATCCCTATAAGTCTTGTGCCCTGGGGAAAAATTCCGTCCTTATTTCTCGGCTGGTGGCTTTTGCATGATTTGTCTCATCTTAGGAAAGCATTTCAAACCAGTAGCAGCTGGTGTCTGCCTGCACTTCCACTGGTGCCTTTGTGAGGGACAGAACTGAGCAGCAACACCTAAATAACCCTGTTTCCTTTTCTCCCTTTGCATTGTGGTTGTGGAAAAGATCCAAAAGAAGCCAGGTCACCCATTGCTGCTCTCCTTGCCTTGCACCTAGAAGTCCATGCTTCCCCTCAGCTCTGTTAAGTGTCTGCCACACTGGGAGTACCTGCTGGTGACTCTCATCACTGTGGTCAAGGAGCGGAGTGGCAGGGTGACATCTTCTGCTTCATGGAGGCATTTTGCTTGCCTGCTGCATGCTTCTAATCTCTGCTGTTCCTAGAGCAAAGCAATGTGACTGGTATGGCATAATTCAAACTGAATTTAAAATTTCTGAAGTCAAATGTTTTCTAAAAAGATCTGTTTTGAAGCAATTTGGCAATGCTGACATAACCATGCTAACTTCAGTGAAGCTGCATTGGCTGCATCACTTGAGAATTGGGCCCAGACTAGCCAGAGCATTTATTTTTAAATTCTAACTTCTGCTGGCTTTTTCTTAAAAGTCTCTGTAGTTCTATAACTTTCTAAAGTAGCTCACAAGCCTTGTGCTGCTGCTAATAAAACAGGAAATCCATTTCCATTTTTCAGTGTAATCTTCTTTTCATGCGAATCTATTTCTCATCAAAAGAAGCGGGTGACTGGCGTGAAAGCTGGAGCTCTCTACTTATCTGTAAGGACAAGTAGTGGCCTTTCAAGTTGTCACACATTGTCTGGAAGAATGTGGCCATAAATTCAAAAACTAGGAGGGAAAATCTAAACACCCTGTGTTGCTGTGGACAGCAAAAGTATTGTTCCCAATGCCTGGTGAAGAGAATTAGGTCTGATCTCTGATTCTATGTTCTCAATCTGTTGGTAAAATCGGCAACAAAAGCTGAGACAAAGAAGATTCTCCCAAGTGCCCATGGGAGAGGTATGTCCATAGCACACCAGTGTCAGCACATGTCACTGCAAAGACCCTGCATAAACCAGGACCTTTATTTCCAGCAGCTATTTTTGTTGGTTTTTTATAAAAGAGAAGCAGGAGCACTTTGCTTCAGTCTTAGAGGGGAGCAATATTCTCCCCAGAAAAGCTCAGTCACAAGAAAATGGATACTTCCATAAAGGATTCCATACCTTTTAAAGAACATCATCTTCCAGACACTTCCCTACATCTCCTCAGCCAGAGAGGATGCACTCATGCCTGAGATGCCTTAGAAGATGTAAAGCTAAAGTCAGGTAAAGGAGAAAAAAAATCTCCATGGCATNATTTCTCTGCTTTGCTGGCTTCTGCTTCTGTACCCAGATGATACCTTTGGCTAAGCTCTTGGAAGACAGTTTCCCAAGCAAAAAAACCTGCATTATAGAGAACTCAGATGACAAACAGTTTGCAAGCCACCAGGCAGAGTTGTCACTGGAGATGCTGAGTCTCAGCCACAAAAAAGTGCTCTTACAAATGTAATAGAAGAGCAGGTAAACTTTTAGAGGCCAGAAAACAGCAGAGCCAAACCATAACATAAAAAATGAAAGCTGCAGAACAAGAAACTCTCAACAAAATTACACAGGACACTCATGTCAAAATGCAGAGATAAAGCAAAAAGAACTAAAACCAGAGATATTTTAAGTCAGAGCAGTCTGATACTGTATTTGAATCTCAGTGTGATGATGCCATACATCACACTGAGATTCATACAGTTAAGCAAGAGGACATGTTTAAGGAATCTATGTTTCCCAGCTTTCCTTCCCTGGGACACCTTTAAGGAACCTGAATTTCAGGGAAAGGGGTGCAAACCACTCTGTGACAGTCAGGTCCTTTGAAGACACATCAAGCTGTATATTCAGAGATAAATATCACACACTGCCAGCGAGCAGCTCCTGTGCTCAGTGTTTTGCTCAATGGGTAGATGATGGTGCTCACAAAAGGCAGGTATGAACTGTCCTACTACGCTGTCTTGGAGGTTTTAATTGTGCCTTTGTACAAAGTACTTAAAAGACAAAATGCTGCACATCTGAGTAAAGGAAAAACGCAACTATGCAAAAATGACTGCTTTGCGTAGTCATACACAAAAGTTGCAAAGTAAATGCAAAAAGTAGATTCTCCAGGAGAGTATTTAAATTTACAGTACAAGGACTGTAGTGAATTGGGGGAAGACAGCAAGAATTTTCCAGTGTAATGGCTTTGTTACGAATTGGAGTCAGAATTGTCACTGTGCCTGAAATCTACTGTACTGTATTTATTTGCAGCACCCAATATACCTGGCTTTGCTTTTTTTTTAAAGTGAAGTAGCCATGAAAATTCTGCACACAATTTAGGAACAAATATGCTTCTTCTATTATGATCAATATGTAATCAGAAGGCTCAGCTCACTTACTACTTCTTTGCCCTTTGCAATGAGAGTAGATTTCATTCATAACTCCAAAGACGTGTGTTAAAACTTTGATGTGTATATCTTTGAGATAGACACATTTCTGTAAAAGTCTATATGAATGCCTCTAAAAATTGGTGTTCCTTTTGGCAGGTGTTCTTTTAGACAATAAAATGCCTCTTCTGTGAGCAAGGTACGGGTTTCCTTTCATACAGATTTCTGAGATTTTCAGATTTCAGATTTCAGGCTCAATCTTTAGCTCATGTCGGCAGAGATAGAGGTAATAGAAGTGTTTATACTCTGTGTGTGTTCTCTCCTCACCAGCTCCTCAGGCTAACCAAGAGCGAGTTTGGCTTCTACCACAAGACTAAACAGACACCCTTTGCTCAGATGTTTGCTTTCTCAGCAGGTCCTCCCAGGACTTGTCCTGTCTTTAGGAGACAGCAAGTAGGTTCCAGTTGTGATTATTCTGCATCTGGATGGGGGCTGAAAGAAAAGAAACCCTTCTCTAGGCCGTTTGGGAATTGTCCTTTGCACTGTGGAAACTTTGATTAACCAGCTGAGCAGATCCTCACCTGCTTTGTGTTGCTGGAAAGCTTTGACTGAGAATATTTAAAGACACTGAATGACAAATACAGAGTAGAGCCAGAGACAAGATGCTTTACTAAAATTTTAAGCTAATAGTTTGGACTTAATGTAGAATTTGTTGACAGTAAGGGTAAAACTATAAGCTAAAAGCTGGAAGTGATTTTGTTTAGGTTTCTTCATGTTTAAAGTGATCTTTTTGATGATTGTTTTCCAAAGTTGATTTTTCTGTGTCGCCAATATTTGTGTAGAATTTTTGTGGTCTCTAACTTCCAGATATATAAAAAACAAGGTGTCATATTTTGGCCTTAAGAAAGATCCCTGGTTTTCTATCTGCAGTCAACAATTTGGCCTGATAGAGTTGTTATTTAAAATTTATATTCAAAAAATGGTTTGTGCAAAAGATGTCACAGATGAATGTACAACAATGCAGAATACAGAACTGAAAAACGTAAGATCAAGAGAGATTTCCATTACTGTACAAATGTCTGGAACTTGCCCAAACGATGTAAGAGAGGAGGATTAATTTGTCTGAGAACTGTTGAATATGAATAAGTAAACAATGGAAGTTATTAGGGAAAAATTCATATTCCTGTTAGGTTTTCTCACCCAAACCAGAAAAACCTTGCACATTCCTTATAGTGCCATAGCCTGAGTAGGCTCTTCAAAAGCTTATTAAATAAATTCTGCTTCTCATTCATAAACTTGTTCATCTGTGAAGCCTTTATTCAGAGAAACCTATCTGCTCAAATGCTTGCTGTAGTTCACTAAAGGCTCCAATTTGTACTCATAAAGACTCATTCATTGCCCTGAATAATATATATGGTGTACTGAAAGAGAACCAACTCTTGCTTTTACAATCTAAATTAAACAACTTTGTCTATTAAAAGAAGCACTGTCTCACTTCCAACTAGGCCATAAGCCCTAAGGGTCTTGTATGTGCATGTTTATTATTTATTTATTTTAGCCAAATTGTCCTTCAAGGATCTCGAAGCTGAGAGAACCAAGCCACCTAAATTCTTTCTTTCTCTGCCTGCTTAGAAAGACAGAGGCAAGCAGAGGCATAACTACTGAAGCAAATACTCATCCATAAACTTATCCTCAAATGCAATTGGATGATTTTCTGTCTTTTTCTCGGTCCCACCTTCTAACCTTCCTAATCTTGAGAGTCCATCTCTATTATGTGTGGCTTTTCCAAATGCCTGTGATTAATAACTGCTGTGATTCATTAGCCTGTGTGGTTGGCATTGTTTCCAATGGGAGCATTTGCCATCTAGGGATAGTCCATGATTGCTCTGTCTCCTGGAACAGTAAGATGCTTTCAATCTAATGCGCTGTCCGTGTTTTAGCATAAAATAATATTAAGGCATCCACATAATGGAACCGTCTGAAGATCCATTTTATTAAGCACTGAAAGAAAATGTGTGTGTGTTTGCATGTGCAAGGGAAGCATAATCAGCAAACCTATTTCACCAGAAACGTCGTTTCCACGAGGGTTTCACATAAAGACGCAGCTATTTTGAGGCGTAGTTCTTCGGCTGTGAGCATGAAAAAATATTCTATAGCCAATATCTTACCTGGTGCAATTAACTTACTCTAATTACATACAGCCTATTAGAAGAAGGAAAAATAGGGAACAGAGGTAGGTTTATTGTACTTATTCCATTTTGCGGGTATTTATTTTAAATGCAATCTACCTTCAAGTACAGAGCTGTACTGCTCTTAAAAGATTACTGCTTCAAGTTACTCCACATACCTTAACATAGCATGGACCCTTTTTACATTATACGATCAACTTTTTGACAGTGCAGGGCCAGCACAGCTAATGGAATAATAGCCTGCAGGGTCCAGCTAAATGATATACGAATATAATCAACCTTTGTGATGACTATTCAAAAGTAATCCCTTTAGCTTTCAACTGCAACGTATATTTCAACCAGGCAAAGCCATATGAAGAAAATCTCTGCAGACTCCACTGATACAATATGGCCTTCATATCCCCACAGTGTGTTTGCTGCTCACAGTGAGTTTTAAATTTAAGGTAATGGCTACTGTATATTCATGTGAGCATAGAACAATACCTTTGATTTGTTGGAGAAATGTTACATTAGCTACCAAGGGCCCTATTCAGTAAACTTTGACACAACCCTTATATATGGTTTACTGCTTATTCTAAATGGAATATGCCTGATAGAAATGCTTTGCATGCCCAAATTGTACAAATTCATTGATCTTTATATTAATAAAACTTCCAAGTACAACTGCCTCCGTTCCAAGTGAACCAAGTCAGGATACATCGTTAAACAGGTGGGTCCAAGATGCTTTTAAAAGGCATTGCATCAATTTTCATTTATCAAGACAGAAAAGTACGCAGAAAGATCATCTGTGATCATCACCAAGTATGGCATGAGCATGTTGTTGGCAGTCATATTATTTTCTGCTCTATCTCTATTCCTACACCATTACATCATTGTTCAGATTATATAACTCAAAGCAGTAGCATGACCTTTAAAAATGCAAGTTAATTTAAAAATACAATAATGAGTTATAGCTCATCAGCTGTGTTACACCAACATGGTAATACATCGAGATAGTCTTGCTTTCTCTCCCTTTTGTGACAAAAAAATGCAGTATTGGCTAGTGGTGGATTTGAATACGTGGAATTAATTCTGTTAAAGGAAAATAGATGTAATGAAACTGCTGTGTTGCCTTATGTCAATACTTCTGTATGTACACTGTAGTTAGAGTTCAGTCTCATTAGCAGGAGTTGCAAATACGGCCTTGTTTGTGTACATGCACCTGAATCCATGTGAGAACACAGCATATTACCATGTCTTCTTTGAGGTGATGTGTTGGAGGATTCTGCTTAAGCAGGTGAGCTATGGTGGAGAAGTAGGAAAGGCTATGGGCTTTTCAAACTCTGCTTGTCTGCCGTGGCACTTCTTGAGCCCACAGCAAACTACCGCATCCTCAGCATCCTGCAGCAGGGAGGTCCTCCCAGCAGGGAGTTCCCGTGGTGAGGTGACAGTGCACAAAGAAGCCCTTGCTTTGTATCCAAGCCCACCACCTCCCACTTTCAGTAGACCCTTCCTCATTTTTTTTATTTGGAAAACACAGTGAAAAATGGTTTCTGGGTCACCTCGCGCATGCTACACTCATTCTTACTTTTGTCATCTCCTGATAAAATTTTCTTCTTTTTTTCTGTTTCAAGCTGCATGAAACAATAGTCCTCTTATAACTTCATCACTTCACGGAGCTTTCAGTGGAATTCTTGTTTAATAAAGTCCAACAGTCTTTGAATAATGCAAACCTTGTATTTGAATGCCTTCCCATCACATGGGCATGCAGTCTCAGTTATCGTCTGTTTCATTTTCACTTATAAACTTTTGAGAGAATTCCTGTCCTCTCTGGAGTTAGTTGTAGCTTCAGTCTTTGTGGGTGTGGCCTTCTTTCTTTTGTATGGCTTTTCACTAATCGTATAATGTCAAGGACTTGCAGCCCTGCATTGTTTTCTCCCAAAAACATCATGACATAATGAGATTTTTAGAAGTGTAGCATTCTGCAGATAGACACATGGAAACAGAAGGAACAGAGATGCCAATTCTAGCTGCACTGAAAATCTGACCAGACATTTTTAATTATATTTTATCAACAACAGTGATAATCTGTCAGGGACATCCTATTATGATTAATTATATTTGCATTTTATTAATACATATTAATGTTATCTCCACATTTTGCACAATAAGATGGAAGGAGAATGCTTGATGGTGTGATTTGTGGTGGTATATATGTATTATCATTATGAATATGAGATGCTTTTACTGTTTCCAAACAGCATAGGCCAAACAAATGCCAAGAAAATATTTATGGCTCAGTATTCAATCAGTTATCCTTGATATGCTTAATATGTGCTGGGAGGGCAGAACTGTTAATCAGCCAATAATAGCTTGGTGCCCAAGTGTGAAGGCAAAAGGCCAAAAGGTGCACAAGAAAAGCAGTTTCTGCTGTAACTCCCCATCTATCATGTGCCCATCCCCACGGTCTCTTGCACATGTCAGTGTCTGTAGCTGTCACAGGCGTGCTTTTCTGTGTGTTTGCCTGGAAATACAGATGTTGCTGTACCCCGCCACATTCTGGGCTTGACTCACCCACTTTACACCACTTTTTCCACCAAAGTGCACCCACTGGAAAGAGCAGCAGCACTGCACTGGTGTGAAGCTGGGGTGGGACAGCACAGTTCTGACCCCTGTGAACACTTCTGGACTGCCTGGGGCTCTGGGCTGCTTCCCACTGGCTGAATCCCTAAACCAAACTGAGCTGTGCAGGTTTCATTAGTTTTTTTTTATTTAGGACTTGGTCTGCTAGGCAAGGAATTCCCATTCATTTACTTTAGGCCTGGTTTCAGAACATGTCACCTGGAATAACCACATTGTCAAACACAGAGTAAACCACTAACACACACACACACTTCCCTCATACAAAATGAGACTCCATATGGGAATGCTAATTCTCAGATATTCTTCATAGATTTACTTATCCCTTTCTTACTTGCATACAACTATAGATAAAGTCCTAGTTTGCAACTATACTTAATAAAAGCCCGTGAAATGGCAAAACATAAATTTTATTAAGTCATGAGTGGTCCAGTAGTTTTAATCTGTTCCAGACATTGCACCATCAGAGACACTGCTTCGAACATTATTTTTCACCCCCACTAGAACTGGATGATTTATTTTGGCCATCAGTTAAATTATGATGCCATACAAACACTGTTGGTATTGCTGTGTCTGAAAACTAAAGTCTGGTTTTAGGCATCACAGTACAAAGAGATAGTGACAAATTGAGGAGGATCCGGTTAAGAAAACATGAGTTCCTTTCAAATATTGAAGAGACTGTGTTTACTTAGGTTCCAAAAGAGAAGATTAGAGAGAGGAAAATAGTCTCTTAAGCTATAAGGAGTTATTCTGAAAGAGGACAGTGTTCCATTGCTCTTCGTGTCTGCAAAAGGTAGAACAAGAGAAAAATCAGTTTAATTTGCAATAAATATTTATCCTAAGTATTAGGGAAGAGACCAAGCAATAAGGCTGTGAAGCACTGAAACAGAGAGATTAGGGATGTTGTGAAACAGCCTTTATCAGAAGCCTTGGAGAATAGATGTCTCTATGTCAGGGATGGACTAGATATATGTATGTGTGCTTTCTTCATTTAAGGAGGTGAAGCAGATCAGTAGTTCCCAAAATAAGGAACAATGCCCCAGGGATGGTGTGGGTGGAATGAGGCAGAGGGAAGTGTGTTGCTAGTGAGTCCCTGGGAATGGAGCAGAAAGTGCAGTCAGGAGGTGGGAATTTGGTGTGGAAACGGAGTGAGGAAGGAATGAGACAGCATCACTGGAGCAAATTAACTCTGTGGCTGTCAAGAACTGCAGAGTCAAGCCATGGCCTCCTGTTCCCTGGATCACATCCCATGAGGAAGACCCCACTGAGAGGTGGCAGCCTTTTCTTGCTTCCTGCACTGCTCAATTCCTCCTCTGCATCGTGTTCCTCCTGTCTGCCGTTTCTCAGTGTGTCTTGGCCATTGTCGTTCCCCAAATGCATCTCCCATTTTGGCTCCCTAGCTGGTCCCACACAGACCTGTCCTATCGGAGAACTGCTGCACAGGAGTGCAAGAAATGAGAGCAGAAACCCCTGTCAGTTCTAGGATTATGTCTTATGTGTCTCACCTCTGTGTTTTTCAGATTTCCTTCTCTTGTGACTTTTTACCATAGGTCATGTTTTTCAATTAAACCATTTAGGCCTTTTAACCATTGAAAGTGTTGTAAGTCTAAAACACTCATGCACTCTCTTCTTTTTGTTAACAGAACCTGGTAAAGAAACAAGTGCCTCAAAGCATCTGTGAACTTCTGTCCAAGACACCAGTTCTAGATGTTCCTGGTACAGTATTTGTTCTTAATCCACAGACTTTATACCAATCTGCTGATTTTTACAAAATGTCATTGCTATCAATACTTAACCTGATTTTGACAGGCAATTACACATCATCTCTGTCTTGCTATGTCTAAATAATTATATTTTTCCTGCTCATAAATGAATGAATTCGCACTTCCCTCAGTTTTTTTATACTTATTCCCAGTTTTAGAATTTAATTGCCTTTGATCGTGTAATTACTTTTAATTTACAGAAATAAGCCTTTAAGACAGAAACAAATCTGATTAATCAGATGCCAACCCCAAATATGAAATAATGTGACATTATAAACTTTTGACATTTTAATATTTTTCTATTTGCTGTTTATTATTCTAGAAGATGCCTGCTTATTGACAGAGAAGCTGATATACAATGAGTACAGGAAGATCCTTGAAGAGTGGTGCAACAAAGTAGGAATTTCAGCAAGGGTTTTTTCATTAAAATGCTATTATTAAAAAAAGCATCTGTCATTGAAATAAATTTTTAAAAAAGACTAAGGGTTGTAGAATAAAAAGTTTTTACTGTGTTCCCCCATTGCTTAATGTCTTCCAAAGTGTTGAGATATTAAACATGAATGGGAATCCAAGATGCTCAATGCCTTGTAATATCAGGCTCCAAATGTGTCTGAAGAGTTTTCTTTAAATCCTAGATTGTGGTACCTTTCAGAAAAACTTATTCACAGAGATACCACTGATTTTAGCATGTGTGTGATGGTTGGGGTTCAGCTGTAGCTGAAATAGGATAGATCCAGCCTGGGTGGCACACTATGGTGCAATTTTGATCCAGTCCATATCACAGGTTGGACTCAAAACACAGCCAGGTTTGTTTAACAAACAAACAGTTTGTTTGTCCAGTGCCATGTGCTGTGGGATAACCCTGCCTGGAGGTGGGACTGGATGTTGTCCCTCCCAACCTGACCCATTCTGTGACTCTGCGCTTCACATCAGGTAAACTAAAATTCTGCTTAGGTTCTTTCTGGTAAATAATCTGAAGCACTGATTTTGGACTCTGTGTAAAAAATTGTGTCCCATTTTGAGCTGATGAAACTCCTGACAGTGGGTTCCCCACATGAGCCACTGACATCTGTGGTCTTCACAGTCCTCAGAGAACTCAGTCCTCAGAGTCTGCTGCCATCACTGTTGGCATTAGGAGGAGTTAGAGGACAAAAGATGGAAGTTATCACTTTACAAAATACACATAAAAACAGGATTTGGAGCCTTTGAATTTTATTTAGGAAAATTGATGATTCATAATTTCATATATTAGAAAACCCCTTCTTTTAAACTAAATGAACAAAGCTTTATCACTCACAACAGTTGACCATTCCTTTCTTCAAATGGATGTTTCCAGACTCAGAGTTTGTAGAGAGGTCCGTTAGCCCTATAATCAGGTTTTGTGATGGTGTTTGAGCAAGCATTAGCTTTTGCCCCAGTAATAACTCAATTCACAGTTTTTTTCAGGATTGTAATCCGAGTATTTGGTTGACATGTGACAATAGGGTTTCTCCCTATTAAAGAATAGTAGAATAGTAACATTAACCATCTCTTATTAGACTATTTTTGATCCAAAATGCTGTATACATGCAATTTAAATACAAATACTTCAGTAATTTTATTCTTTTGTTTATAAGTCTTTATTGTCTGAACACCATGCTTATAATAACAATGCTAATTTAGAAGGCTTTTGCAAGGCTGAAAAGTTGTATAGAAATATTCCCACATAGGCAATTAAGCACACACATTGGCAACAAATCTCTGCTGAGTGCTAAAATGAGGTAAACATTTTATGGAAACCAGAAAGAGCTACAGGACTATGAATTAAATATAAACATCTGTATTGTTTACCCCTTAAGTTTCCCCCTTATATTTTAATAGTATTGATATGAGATAAGAAAAGCATGCTAAAACCAGCATAATTTTGCAAATAATATCTTAAAATCCTGTTAACCTACAACCTCTTCTAATCTTTGTAAGTATAGCATGACTGCTAATTTTAGATATTTGGAATTTATTTTATCAAAATATTGTCAAAAGAAATGACATAATTGAATTTAGTAAAAAAAAAATAAGAACATAAAATAACAAACTACACCAATATTCTAGAAAATACTATTATCAATTTATCAAGGGCAAGTTTCTAAATTCTTAATGGCTTTTAACCCCATGTACATTTCTGCAGGAACTGAACATTGTTTATGTGTCTCAAAAATTATTGTGTAGTTATGTTAAATAGCATCCATGTTTTTCACTATTTTTGCCAATCTGCACTTGTTACTACATGGTCACTCTGATATGCTTGTGAATAATGGTCATGAGTTAACCCCCTAGAGCATTAACTCTCCCATACTTTTTAACAATTTTTCATCATGCAGCTTTTAATAAAAATAAGGGAAAATTGATCATCCTATTGCAATGTAATTGCGAGTTCTGTTCTTGAAAATCAGGAAGCTTTGGGAGCAAATTGTGTGTATTGTGCTAAATATGCCTGTCTCCCATCCCAATAACAATTTATCTGATGAGTAACTCTCAGTCTGGCAGAATGCAGGCGTTGTTCAGCCCCTCGCAGGCTTCTTCAGTGGGAAAACGAAGGCTCTTCCCCCTTCAAATTAATGGGGCCAGGAGGTTAGGAAGGATGTTGTTCCGTATGTCACTGTTTGGACAGGATCCTGGAATAAAGCTCTCAGCTGCTGGAAGCAGTCAGAGCTCCACAGTCACGGCAGCCCCGGTGAACGCCTCACACGCCCCAGCTGAAAGCGCGGTGCTCACTCTGCCTGGCTGAAACAGCGACCCAGTGCTGCTGCTGAAGAAAAATCATATAAACAGTGCTCTCCGAATTAGCCGTGCTCTCCCAACACCCTCTCCCTCTGCTGATCTCTTGTCAGACACAGTCCTGCTCAGAAGATCTGCAGGGACCAGACCTCACACTGGTGTAATGGAACTTCAGTCCTTTGTCTCTTTACATGAAAGGTGCTTTAATTCATTCCAGGATCTCCTCTTATGGAGGAGTTATTAGTTACATTGCTAGTCTCCGCCCTGACTCCTTCTTTATCCTTGCAATCCTTCCTCCAGGTTTTACCAGAAGGCACCTGATGCCCTGACCCTTAATTTGCAATCACTAAGAAGGACTCACGAGGGAGTATGGATTGCAGTGTACAACCTTCTCTGTGCTCTCAGAAATCACAGGCAGAGTTGACTTTAACAAAGTTAGGAAAGCAGACAGATCAATTTAGCCTATAATGCCAGTCCATTTCAAACCAGGGACTTGTCAAACATATCATAGCAGGTGAATATCTGAATAGTTCTGAAGTGCACCGTCTCTAAAATCTACCATTTGTGGGTGCCTAGAATATGTTAGGCTGGCAATTAAGGTTGCTTTTTGAGTAGGGCTTTTAGTAAGTTTCGCTGTGAATGTATCCAGTGGTATTGAGTAACAATTTGTAGCAGAGAGGAAGGTTGTATCTCACAAAGGATTCTGTTTATAATTATGGAAAGCATGTTTTCTGACCATTAATAGGGTATATCTTGTTAATTATGATGATATATAAGGTATTTCACCTGTGATGCCATTTAGAAAATTAATGTTTGAGTCACAGAAAGGTCATTGCCATTCTGGAAGGAATCCATTCATCTCTAAATAGGCCATCTGAATATAGCCTAAGAAATACTCTATATATAATTACCTGGAAATAGATGGAATAAATAAGATTGATGATAGGTATTACTAAAGCCACATGTTAGTTTCCTGCTAGGAAAAAGGAGATTGTAACTGGAAGAAGCAAAAATATACATGTAAAAATGCAAGAAACAGGTTAAAGTCTTGACTTCTGTGAGGTTCATCTGTTACTCATGAGGTGACAACTCAGCCCTCAGAAGTGCTGTGCATCAAGGACTTTATCCTGAGATTCAGGCAGGTATTTCTGAAGATAGCTCCTACAAAGAAGAGAATGGGAACTTCTGGGGTTTTTTAAAGAAAAACAACTTGTGTCTTGTTTGATAACATAACTTCATAATACCTTTATATTTGCCACACAAGTGCTTACAAGTAGATAGAATGCGTGTGCTGTCTTTGGAGATAAACATGTTAGCGGGTATTTCCATATGTGAGTCCTCTTCTGATGCAGGCCTGGAGTCTCCAGGAGCTGAGGAGGATCCCAGGGGCACAAGTCTCAAGCAGTCCCAGCAGCTGCTCATTCTCCAACTTGGAATCCAAGAATCTCCAAGTTCTGCAACTTGGTCTCCTGCAGTATGGCAGATATGGGACAGAAAACCAGTTCACAGCAGATTTTCAGTAGCACACAGACGAGCCAGAGACTGGGAACTTGAGCAACCTAAGAGGAGTATCTGGGAGTGGCAGTAGCTCCTGGCTCCTACTCTGCTCCAAACCCAGCTAGGGTTGACATTTCCTACACCAGACAGACAGACGAGAGGTAGCTTTTGTAAGTGGCACATCCAGCCCCTCATTTAGGACATACTTATCCAAACGCAGAGGTAAATCGGCTTTGAAAGGTTGCTGCCTCCTGCACTGAACTGTTCTACCCCTGGCAACATTGCTCATGGTCTTCCTGGGCTGCCAGAAAACATTGTCTCATCTGGCCACAAGTTCAGTTTACAATTGTAGTGACTTAAATCTGGACTTAACCATAGCAATGCCTTTAAAAACATCTTCAAAGAGCCCTCCCTAAAGCCCGGTGGTCACTGTTATTCTTTGCTGTTTACTTTCACAAGCGTTGTCTGCCTCCTGGCTCCTCAGTGTCACTTGGCTGAGGAAATTAGACACTCCTTACACACAAGTCACAGGAAAAAGGTTTCCTTGGCATTGCTGGCTGCTTGCAGTACAGATTAAACCAAAATTTATTTATGATAAGGGAAGTTCAGGATTATCTGCTTTCTATCTCCTGGTTGTTTCTCTCTCACAGCAACCCCTTTAATTTTAGCATTCTGAATTGCAATGAGCTTTCACATCTGCTGAGCCTTGATAGTCTCAGAGGAACTCTGTGATATTAGAATATTTTGATGAATTAGGGCTTTTCTTTTACTTTGCCTCTACAAACCTCTGTTCTTGGAGGGCAACTGTTGCAGTAGACCTCTCATTAGGGGTAGAAATGAGCCAAGACACAGACATTTAACAACATGAAAAGGGTCCCAGTTTATTTTTCTTTATAGCTTGGCCATCCTGACTCTGACCACAGCAAGCTCCTACTGTAGGGTCCAACTGCAGACTCTGACTGCTGGTTATCTCCTGCTGGACTATGACTGCAAATATTAGTTTGCAGGTTCTGAACGCAGGCTTTCACCAGCTCCACTGTGACTGCAGGCTCCAACAGCAGGCTCTAACCCCATCAGACCCAGACTGACCTCACAGCAGATCTTTTGCCACCAGTAACTCTCTTCCTTGTTTCGTTCTTCGTTTTGTCTCTCTTTGTCTCTTTCCTTCTCCCTCAGGGCTCCTCTACCTCCTTGAGGCTCTCTTCCTCAGGCTCCTCCTCATCAAAAGCCCCCCTTGATCAGCCAACCCACCCCTTTTATCTCACCCATCTAGAGCAAGGCTGTTCCTCTTCTTTGGTAATTAGTACAACTGTGACTTATCAGGGGCAAGTAATCCCTTCTTCCACATCACAGGCAACATCAGCGTCACGTTCAGATTCTGCACTGCTTTTGGCAGAGGCATGAACGCCTGCTCCAGACTGCACTTCCGCACACGCACCAAACCACCGTGGAGCAGGTGATGTTTAATCAGTGTTCCTGAGTGGGGTCTCTCGTATAAGTCATGTTCTAGGGTTTTTATCTCCTTCCCCCTGACTAGAAAATTCAGGATAGTGGAACCTGCCTAGAAGACAACTTTCTGAAACTATCTGTGCCACAAAACTTCATAGTTTATACAAAGTAAATAAAAAAACAAGCTGTAAAGGTGAGGAAAGTAAAGCATTAAAAAAGTTAGGGTAATATATTTGCAAGAAGTACGCTTGCCTTAGTCACCCTCTCTGTTTCTCCTGGATCCCACGTCCCACTGTAGGGAGCTGGGGTGTTTCCATCAGTGAGACAACGCACTTTCCCTTGAAAGCTGCTGGGTTTAATCTCACCATCAGACGCTGTGATTCATTTCTGCAGTCCCTGTTGTACGTTTCTTAATATCAGAAAAGAGTGAAATATCTTCACTCTTGTGTGACTGTGAGACTGGAGATAACTATTTTTTCAAAGGAAAAAGGTGCTGGAAATATATAGTGGTCTTCATCAGTTGAAAGTCTGTGGAACCAAACCCAGGCTCATGGGCCTGTCGTGGTGGTGAGTACACAGGCCAGGAAGAGGCTTTTGCTCCTCTAAAATAGAGTGAGTTCAGATTCATCTCAGGCATAGGTCAGGGCTGTGTTCAAGGAAGATAAGAGGAAGCTCTTCTACTTTTTTCCTCTGATTTCTGAGCCTTTGAAAGCTGTTCCAGGTGTGTGCTAAAGCTCCTTCCTGTGACAGCTCTCCTGTAACAGAAGGACAGGTCAGCTCTTGACTTCTCAAGCAAAAGCTTCAATGTCTTTACAGGTATTGCAAGCTGAAGTAAAAATCTGCATGTGGCAGCCCCAAATTATGGGTCACCATACCTTTGCTTCCTGATCTCTGTACTGGGGCCTTTTGAATTTCTACCTGGAAATCATCTTCAACACCCTGGAAACACAAGTGTTCATAATAGCACCATGAGTTGGAAAGGTCTATTTCATAGTTTGATGTCGTCCTGCCATCTTTAGCTGCTATTTTTGCCTCCCTGCATGATGATCACTCATCTGGGGTAAGTACTTTACATGTTTTGTCTGGTTTGCCATGGCCAGTCCTTGGTTTGGAGCTTGATCCTCTTCTCTCACCATTTTCCACATACAGTATTGCATCATTAAAAAGAAATTATATTTTTTCTTAGGTGGATATTCATAGCAGAACAAAGTCAGAATCTCACCCCCCAGCTAAAAGGCTTTGGGCTGACACACAAATTACAGTGAACCTGATATTTTTGAGCCTACTGTATCCTTTCCCCATTTGCACTTTCTTCCCCACTTTTCCTTAGACCCATTTTTTTTCCTTCTTCACCTTCATTCAAAGTCTTCCCTCTGTCTCCACAATTCCAATGCTCCATAGCCTTTCTTCATTTTATCTTTGCTGCAGAATGAAGATGTGATACAGATGAGAAGTAAAAATGAGGAGCTCTTTCAAATTAAACTTTGCTGCAAACATCTTACCTGTAAAAATTCCATTGCAGCCTCGAGAAACAAAGGTACGTAAGCCTGGAATGTCACTGATCTCTGGACATCAGCCTGGTGCTAAATGCCTTCCAAACTCTGCCATTCCACCACTTGATTGGACCTCCCACAACTTCCCCTTCAGGCCTGGCTGTGATTGTGCAGGTCT
This sequence comes from Tichodroma muraria, assembly GCA_013390105.1. Taxonomy (NCBI): domain Eukaryota; kingdom Metazoa; phylum Chordata; class Aves; order Passeriformes; family Sittidae; genus Tichodroma; species Tichodroma muraria. Next base: position 5,901 of record WAAG01048052.1, on the reverse strand, counting down.
GTGTATTGGAACAACCCCAAGAGGCAGTGCTTTTACCCAGGCTCATCTACAGCTGCTTCCCCGTTAATTCCCTCTGTCTGGAAGCACCCTGATATATTCTCCTTAACAGGGGTTAGCATTATTTATAGCGATTTACAGGTGTGCTGCTAAAAGATGGAACTTTAAATCACCTCTGATGTTGTTCCATGATGAAGTGCCTCTACATTATTTAACAAATTGTCCCAACATGACTGAACAAAACACGATGGAAAAAACTTGCCGCGGAAATGTAATATTGAAATGGACACGTGAATACTGTGTATTTAGTTAAGATTTGTAATTGCAATTTTTGTTCTTCTGCCAGTTTTGTACTCCAGGAGGATTTTCAGCTTCAGAAAAGCAGGGTACTTCTAACCAGGGGGTGTCATCAGGGCAATACAATGACTTATGTGTGTGACACTGTCGTGCAGCTGGCTTTGCAGAGGTGTTTGGCACAAAAAATCAGGCTGCAAGTGCACGTCTTAGGTACACCTCACTGCCTAGGGTGTAAGGTAGCAAGCAACGTTGTTTTACAGTGCATCAGAGTGATTCTGCCTCGGTAGAAAGAAGATTGAGGTATGATGAAATGCCAGCCAAAAGTGCCTACAGGTACCTCAAAATAAAGAACTACACATGTTCTGAGATGTTGGTTTATCGTATTTGCCCATAATCTGAGCACAGTGCTTTCCCAGATCAAGGCAAGGCTTGCAATTTTGAAGTGAGAGGAAAGGTGGAGCAAAATCTTCTTCCCGGGAAGCCTGGACTGAAAATGAACTGCATTCAGTGTAATATTTCTCCTGTAATTGCAGGTAGTTTTCCTCCTTCGGATGTAAGGTACCATTATGTGAGAAAATCTTCTGATTTTTCTCCATTCGGTGAGGAACAGTTCAAAGATTGTCATGCTTAAAACATGCACCTGGTTGAGATTTCACTGAGATCTGACACAAAACCCAAGGAAGCAGCCCAGCCACCTGGTGATTTCCTCGGGGCAAGAAGACTTGGCTCACAAACACCCATAGGGGCAAAGAAGTGATCTGGAGGGGTGAAGGGAGAGTCGATGTCAGCACTGTCCAGGGATTCGGTTTGGAAGTGTATGAGTCAGAGTCTTTTCTAAAGCTGAGAAAAGAACAGCCCCAGCAATTCCTCTGTTGCTTTTCAAGGAGTAACTTTTTTTTTTTTTAATGTAACATTTTGGGTTTTCACAGTTAAATTTTTAGCTTGTCAGGGCTCTCTTAATGTGAAGCCCAAGACCTTCTAAAACTGTTGCTGAGGATGTCTAAAATATTTCTACAGACAGGAGCTGTCCTGCTTCCATGTGGGTAACAGGGCTGTTTGTGTTCACGTGTGTCCATGGACAGGAGGATCCACGTAATAAATGCCAGCCTCAGCCATCAGAGCTGCGTTTGGGCTGCTGCTGCCCTGGGGGGAAGAGGGTTGTTGGAACAGAAACTGTCTGGGAGACAGGAAAGGGTGAAGGGGGTGCCCCAGGTGGTGAAATGTCCACATGAGCAGCATCTCTTCCTCAGGTGGCTCAGTCATGGATGGCACCTGGCTTCCTGGTTCCCCCTTCCCTTCCTGGGGGAACCACACTCCACATGGCTGTCCCTGTCTGTTTGTGCCTCTGTTGATACCCCACCAGTCTCAAACCAGTTTAAAAAGTTTTTTATGCCCACTTCAGGCCAGCAGAACAGATGGGGAAGGGGTTTAGCTGTGGATATATCCCCACAGGTTTTGTGCAGCAGAGTGGATGACAGAGGTGACAGACCCCATGTGTGTCCCACACAAGGGAAAAGGCAGAAAATCACATATACTGAAAGCCCCAGGCAAGAGGATTTATTAATGTTCTGTCCTCTGATGTCAGCCGGAGTCTGTGCCTTATTTGACACCAGAGAACTGAACATAAAGGCCCAAATTCAGGGAAGTCAACTTTCACCTCCCCTCTGCAGTACACCTGAGGCTGAGCTTTAAAAAACTGCTGTGCTTCTGAGGGAAATGGGTATTTCATGGAGTATCTCATGTTGCCCATGTCCTGGGAGTGAGATATTCGAGGGAGGTACTGGTTCAGTTTTTTTGAGGTGCTGTCAGATGGGGCAGGGTTGATCCCAGGCTTAAGAGCCCTCTTAGGACTTGGGAAACTTCTCTCTGTTTCCTCATCCATCCTGAACTTCTCTGTATTCCTCTGCTGTAAGGTTGGATAGCAGCACATCCCTGTGTGCTGGGAATGTTGTGGGGATCAGTATGTTGCTATCAGGGAGGGGTAAAAGCACTGAATTGCCATAACGACCCTGAAAGAATTGCAAAACTCTAGAAAAATGCATCTTTATAAAACTAAAAACAATCCACTGGAATGCAGCATTAAATACACTGTTGCTCACCCCCAGCCTGTTTTTTTCTTTTCCTGCTTGAGTTCTTCCACACTTTGCCAACTGCTCCTGCCGTTGGAGCCTGTCACATGTACAAAACAGGACTGTTGCGGCACCCGCTGGAGTTTGGACCACGTGTTTTCCCTCAGCGAGCAGCTCCGCCTTGGCGCTGGAAGCCTTGTCAGCGCTGTGATTCGCAGAAATAAATAAATAAAGGAGCGAACGAAAATGTCATATACATAAATATGCCGCAATAAGTTTAGACTCCGGATCAAAGTGCTGAAAACGACACAGCTTTGAAACAGAAAGGTAGGAATCAAAATTACACATCCCCGCGCATCAGCCCAGGTGCCAGCTGTTTAACTGAGCCGTGCGTGCTGTGGCTGATTAAATGAAAACATTTTAACAGCTGTCTAAAAGAAGGAAAACCCTCTCCCCACCTTCCCAGGGCTGCCTCATGCTCCACCCCCGTGGGCTGCCTGCAAGAGCAGCCCCGCGGCTCCATCCCATGCCTGACCTGTCCCTGTTCTTCAGCACACGTGTGGGGCCACTGGGATGCAGGGCTGCTCTGGAATCATCCAAAGGACAGGCAGTAGGGTCCTTGGAGAGGTTGGAACCTCACCGAGTCCTGGTGCCTGGCAAACCTGCGTGGGGGCAAGAGCCCGTCAGCTGTCTGGCTCTAATCCAGACTATTCCACAACTTGGAAGTGCTGCTGCCTGGGTCAGGGAGACAAAGCAGCTCAGCTGGGTGAGGGAAGAGGCTCCAGTCTTCATATCAAGGCCAAACGCAGCCCGACCTCCCCAGCAGGGAAGAGGCTTTACAGAAAGGAGAAAGCTTTGGGTAAGTGGTAGGTGGTCTCTGGGGGCTGCATCCCTGCCAGTCTGCAGAAGCAGCTGGGAGCCGTTCTCCAGCCTGGGGCCAAGCAGCACTGCGTGACGGCCGATTCCCTGCCTCTATTCCGCTGCCTCCCCAAAACAGCACGGGCACCACAGAACAGCCTGCTTGGAGCAGACACTATCCTCAGCCCATGGACAGGCATTGCCTGGGAGGGGCTTCGTTGGCTCCAGCCAGCACAGGGTGGCCAGCCTGGTGCCCTGCCCTGCTTCGTTCCCTGGTGCAGGCGCAGCCGGACATGCTGACCTGTGGTGCTATCCCAGGCTCCAGTGGGGCTGAACTGGGTGGCCTCCAAGGATCCCATGCCTTTGACTTCACAGGGAGGGTGGTGAGACATTTTTTGTAGTAATTTTGGAGAAATTTTTGTAGAAAATTTTGTAGAAATTTTGTAGAAATTTGGGAGGGTTAGTATCAAGCACCAGATGTGTCCATTCACAGTCATTTTTAAAGACACTGCATTTTAAGACTCTATTCTTAAAGAATCTATATTTCTGAAAGGAAAAGCAATCAGCAAAGAAATTTTGCAACTCAGGATGCAAAACTATTTCAAAAGGTAACACCCTTTGCTTTTTTTTACATAACATCTGCTGTGTCTGTATGTTTGTGTGTACCTGTGGGATGGAGGCTTTTATTATGCCGAGGTTTGCACAAGCCCTGCTCATCACACCCTTCTTTGGCCCGGGGGGCTCCCTGCTGCTGCCCAGCGGGCACTGCCACATGTGCCACTGCCAGTATTCCCTCCACAAGGGTGTCCAGGGTGAGAAGAGGACATGGTTCATTTGCTGCTGCACATCCACAAGTTCTGCCCACAAAATACGGCAAGAAACTGAACTGCTTTTTACTTTTGTAAAAGCTGCAGCCACTGCTGCTATAAAATGTTGGCGTGGTCATAACATGAGATTCTTCCATGGGTTTCCCTCCCCATCTGGAATGGGCAAGTCTATGTTTGACATCCTGGTTTGGAACGGCTTTGTTCAATACAGACAAAGCTATCTCCCTGTAATTGTACCCCACTCCCCCCCAAAAAAAAAAATATGCGTTCTCGAAGTTTATCCCACCTACTTCCATGGTTCTCCCTCCAAAATAATGTGGTGCCACAGGCAAGAGTAAAGCTATGCATGAGTGAAAAGATGGGTAAGAAAGGGCTTCCCATTATGCAACAAGCCTTCCTCGAATCCAGCAGGCCACCCACGTGTGCCCACACACACCCTGAGAGGACTCTGTCCCCAAAAGCCACACGCAGACAGACAAAGCGGACAGAGGCCAGCCGGCTCAGGGCAATGTGCCACTGCGCTGCAGCTCCTGTGTGCTCCTGGTGACAGTCACTAAGGGCACATCTGCAAGGACAGCTCGTCTCATCACCTCAGGCCGCCTGGTGGCTCTTGGTGCCTCATGCTTTTGCCCACCCACGGTGGTGTTTTCGCTCACTGCCATGAGGGTATTTTTCTCTTCCTCTGCCCAGAGACCTTTGGGGACCAGCATAGAAGTGGTGGCTATAGGACCGGTCATCTCCAGGCTCTAGGACTAGGTCACTTCATGCTAGAGCATGCAAAGTACAGAAGAGGTGTGTCCAGCTGGTCAGGAGCACCCATCTGTCATGTGAGGGCCACGGCTGGATGTGCCCCGCCCTGCTCTGATGGGGAGCACCCCTGGGCTGAGAACCGAGCAGGGCTGGTATCACGTGTGGCTGCTTACACATCACACTTCTAAGAAAAATGCCAAGGGTGTCCGTGAGTCCCGGGGACCGTGCGGTGAGCGGGACACCCCTTTGACAGAAGCCTCTGTGAAAGGCCGCTTGGAGCCCCTGCGCGGGTGCTGCCGGGCTGTAGCGGGGTTTGAAAGGCTGCTGGTTCCTGCAGCAGTCCCCCCACCGCAGCCCCTCTGCCCTGGCCCTTGCCCTGCACACCCGGGGGGGTTCCGGGGGCCACGGGAATTCTCTGATGGGTGGTGAGTCCCTCCCGAATTGCCGGTGCCCTCCGGCCGCCGGGGCAGCGGGCACCCCTCAGAGTCTCGGGGCGGGCACTGCGGGGCTCCTTTCCTCATCCCCGGGGGGCAGCGGCCCCGTCGCACGCCAGTCACCGCCGCCTCCCCCCCGTTATTTACATCCGTCTTTAGCAGTCTAATTACCCGCTTTATTGCTTTCGCCCGGGGGAAGCCCGGGGACGGCGGCGCAGGGGAGGGCCCTCCCCGCCAGTCCCCGCACTGCCCGGGGGAGGGAGGGACACAGAGCTCAGCCGGGGCCGCCCCCACGAGCGCCTGGTTTCGGCAGGATTTGGGGCGGGGAAGGGCCAAGCCGGGCCCCGGAGCCCACCGGGGGAGCCGGAGGGCGCTGCCCCACAGCCCGCACTCGAGGGGCGGCTTCAGCGTGTTGCACAAACGCGATCTCCTCCAGCGGAAGGGGGAAAAAAAAAAAAAAAAAGGGGAAGGAAAGAGNGATCTCCTCCAGGGGAAGGGGGAAAAAAAAAAAAAAAAAGCGACAGGATAGATGGATTTTCAGATAAGCAGCGGAGGTAATTTATTGGCCTTTATGCTCTTCCGATGGAGCGGGGGAGAGGCGGCGGAGTCACGTCTGCACATCATTAACTGGGTTTACTCCGCCTCGGCCCAGAGAGGCTCCCCCGGCCC
>WAAG01048018.1:0-10112 GCA_013390105.1 Tichodroma muraria | reverse complement strand
GGGCTCGCTGCGGCCGGGCGTGGGGCCGCGGCGGCCCCCGCGCCAGCTCCACCCGGTGCCCCAGTTCAGGCCCCACACGGTACAAAATCACCAGCACACGCACACGGTCGTCGACGCAAACGACAGGTCGCTGAAGCTGCCGCTGGGAGCAGGGTACTGCTCCACCCTCCGTGACCTGAGGAGTTGGCACAAAATAAAGGACGCTTCCCCCGGCGCCCCTGACGCACGTCGAAGTGAAAGTTCTTGGGGCCCTTCATGAGCCTCTTGCACACCAAGTAGGTCTATCGATGTGAATAAAACCTTACGGCTCAGGCCAAACCTCTCTGGCTGAGGCTGAGTGTGAAATCCATCCTGCAATACCATTGCCCCTGTTTCTCAGGAAGAACAGACTTTATGGATCCATAATTCTCTGCTTGCTGCTGCATTCCAGTTGAAACTGGAAAAGGGATCATCTTTTTACCTATGGCCGTTCATGTGCTTCTTTGCCTGAGCTGTGTTCAGAATTCTCAAAGACATTTGCAAATGGTCATGGGCTGGGATGGAAAGGTAGCCATGATGTGCTCCATGCGCCAATCTTCATTGCTGAAATTACTGCCAATTGCAACAGAGTTTTACAGAACCTTGCAATGTTCTTCACTTTTCAGATTTGGGGGAAGGACTGCTATTGCTGAATTGAACAGGAAAGCAAATTGGGTTCTGTGGGGAAAGAAGTGCTGTTTCTAAAATCACCAGAAATAGTACAGAAAAATGTAGGAGGTTGGATACTGTATCTGCTTTGGTGAGAGAGAGAAATTAGCGAAACAAAATCATTCATGTGGTTCCTGAATGAACCTTACTGGTCATAACCACAAGTGTGGTGGAAGAAACTGACATTGTGTGTAACTTACAGTAAGTGGATGAGGAGCCAACATTACCTTAGGCTTTTAAACTGTCCAGTGAAATCCTTTACTTTCTAGGAAAGTGTGAGAGAATTGCCCTGTTACAGAGAAGTGATAATAAAGCGTTGTGGTTGGTTCAGGGAGTGCATTGAATTCCATTTTGGGAACTCAGCTCACCTTGCACAGTACTTCTGCAAATTACCATAACAACATGTGTCTGAAGGACTTAGACTTGGCTTTATCACTTCAGTGCTAATGAAATTAGGAGAGAATGTTTGTGTGTATTTGTGTGTGTATGCATGCATACACATGTGCATGTTCTCTTTTTCTACTCTCCTTATGAAATTGTCTTGAAAGGAGGTTAAAATTTGGGTTGGTTTTCCAAGTCAGTCACCATTTTTAGGAACATGCTTCCAAGACAGATCCACAGGCACATGAGTGTAATCAAATTTGTCCAAAAAAGACTGGGCTTTTCTGATACGTTTTACTTCCCAGTCCACTCACTTGATAGTGCAAAAGATCCACTGAGTCCTCTGTTTCAGAACTTAATGACTCCCGAACAACTATGTGCAACTAACAGTATAGGGTTGTTTAGGATTAGCTATAGGGTTCATTTAGGGTTATTCACATTATGACATAAAAATGGCCTGTTCTGAATTCTGTTTGTAGATCTCTCCTGAATTTTGAATGTTTGCAAACAAACATGTCTCCTGAATGTTTGCCCATGCTAGGAGAGGGCTAATATCTTCTATATGAGCCATGAATTTATAGCTTTTTAAAAAATGCCTGTCTTTAGTATATTTTGAGAAGGTCTGCACATCTTTCTGGAAATGTGATATTTCTTTGTTGTCTCTTTGTTTATTTCTCATAGCAGGTCAGATGTGGAAGATAAACAATACATTCCAAGGCCACTGCTTTCCTTAGCAGTAAGGAAGGTGTATTGAAGCAGATACATGTTAGGATGTGGAAAACAGGCATTATAGGTTCTCTATAATCCTTGTCTTATAAAAGAGGCCAGCTGCAAGCTGCAGAGATTTGTAAACTTCTGTGCCATTTTAAAGGGGAGGCCTTTTCAGTGATATGTTTGGTAACTGTGGAGTAAGTTTTTCTAATAATCTGGAAATTTTGTCATTCTCTTCTAGGACAAGAAGGGTCTGATGGGACTTTCTGGCTGGATTTTTTTTTGTTTTTTATGAAAGCCAGAATCAGCTAAAGCCTCCCACCCACCTCAACTTTCTAATTCAGTCTTTTTTAAAAAAATATTCCAGAATCTGTCATGGTACCTGCAGTGTGATGAAGTTGTTCACAGCCAGTTTCTCATTATTATATGGTAACAGTTGCTGATTCAAACTGGAAAGTACTAACATCCATAATAGCTGCTTTCACCTTGCACTTTCAATCTTTCCCTGGGAGGGATTGGTATTCCACTGGTAATGTGATACATAAATTGACAGTTTTCAAATATTTCTGGTTCCTACTGCCTCATAGATCTTGAGAGTCTTTGGGTTTCTGCATTAATCTGCTCAGTTTTTTTCTAATACTGTCTTATCTCTTGGTTCCTCCCTCAGCTGTTGTATTTCCTGAAGCCCTTCATTTTATGCTCCTAATTTGTGTAAAATCTCTTCCATGCTTTGTGAAAGGGCCTACTCTTCTTCTGCAGTTTCTCCCTAAGAATGAGTTGTAATTTCTGTAAACAATTGGCACAATTTAATGCACAGGTATGCTGGGTGGTAACTGCCAACCTGACCTGTGAATCTAAATAATTTTTTAAGAGGGTGGTTTGTACTTTACTATTATTGAACTAATTCAGGAGGTGAGATTATTACTTCAAACAAGTATTGTCATGTGACTTATTAATGTCAAAAAGTCAAACTGCTTCTCGTACTGTTTATAAGTATTTTAATAAAAGCATTGGGGATTGCTATATTTTACAACCCTCTAATTTTCCATACAACATGGATTTAGTCTACTTTGCTTAAAATCCAGTTATTTTGCAAAAACTTGGGTATCCAATTGTTGTTCTTTTTCTGTTAATGCTGTGCTTTGTATTTCATGCCTGGCTATTACCAATGTATTATTCATTTCTTTATTCTTAAGGTATTTGTTACGTCCTTAGCAGTTGTCTCCTAACGTGTTCCCATTTAACAGCAGGGTATTTGGATGACCTGAGGATTAACAAAATGTGATTTTGAGCACTAAGCACAATAAATCTCTGCCAATATTGGATCACTGATCCGTAGTTCCTTTGATCTGTTTCACATACGCCACTGGACTGGTAATTCTGTATGTTTTGTTGTGCTTTTCTGTTGAAGTGTACCGCCTTTTCTGCTTAGTTTCTCACCTGAATTTTTCTATTTGCTAATAATTTGTGGTTTTCTTTGTTACTTTTGTATTATATTTTTCAGCTTTCCCTTCAGCTATGTGCTCATGTTCTTCTGAGATACTATTCTTCCCACTGAGAGCTAAATTGAATGAGCCATTGTAGGACTGGTTTTAGGCCATTGCAGGAAATATTCTGAGAAAGTTAAAATCTTTCTTTCCGGTGCATGTTTCTCTCTTAAATGGCAGTTAGAGCTGCCTACAAGTAGAATCTTCTACGTACAATCACCTTAGCACTACATATTTATAGTAACAAGATGTAAATTAGACCTTTAAAATTCTTTTTGTTTTCAAAGACTATTTTAACTTGTCCTGAGAAGTCCAACTTCTGAGAGTTAAATTCATACCCAAACTGATAGTCTAGTACTTCAGTTTAACTGTTTACTGTTTTAGTTGTGTCAGTTCTTCTGTATATGGCAGAATATATTGTTTCTCTCAGAAACTTTTTCTAAAGCTTCTTATCAGTAGAACATAATTGACTTGTGAGTAGACTCTTCTCAAATATATACCTTGTACATATTTTCCTGTTCTTCTTTGTATCCAATTCTGATTGAATGTTATAGTTTTCTTGACCAAATCTTTGTCTTTAAGACAATTTAAAGGGGAACACTCTTAAATGAGTTCTCATCCTTTTTTTTTCCATCAGTCCCTTTCCACCAATAAGGAGAAATAAAATACAAGTAGATATAAATGAAAAAAAAAACAACAGTTTATTAACAAGTGAAACTGCAAAAGGCAAAAATAATAGTAAATAACCACTAGATAGAAAATTGCTAAATCTCACAAACTCCCCCAGATCAAAGAGAGACCCAAAATCGTGGAAATACCTTTTCCAAGATGGCCAAGGGTGACCGCTGTAGGGGGAGAAAGGAAAATGGGGTCAGACCCTGCCCCTGAGATGACCCATTTGCAGGTGATCGAACAGTCTGGGAGACAGATGAGAGGGATGGCAGCAAACCCTGGGGAAGGCAGGAGCATACAGAACGGTTCTAGGGGCAAATGAGAAGTGCTGGCACGTGTGGGGTCGGCACCACTGCCCGTCGGACTCTGACGATGTCAGTGCTGATGTCTTCAGACTGTGGGTGTGTTGTGGGGGAGAAACCAGTCTGTCAGCCGTGACACGAGGTGACCGGGCCCCAGCGACTGGCTGGCTTTGCAAAATTCACTCCAAAACAGTTTTTGATTGTGAAATGCACTTTTTCTGAGTGACTGCTATTGCAAGCCCAGGAAAAAACTGCAAACGACCACCCAAAGCAATCCTTCCAAAGTGGACCCTCAATTTTCAGCAAATACTGCCAGCAGAGAGTTCTTTCCCCTTTTCCCTGCTCCATCTTAAAAAGGCACTGCGGCAGTGCCCCTTCTGCACTGTGTTTCCAGTTCTTGATGTGTTGGATCTTAAAAGAGGCTGTAACAATTTTTGGGTGTGGATAGATATGGAATACAGTAACATTTTGAGTTATACCCATGACAGTCTTTCTCTGGTCTCTACCAAGCTTTCTAAGGATGTAAACTTTGATGACCCCATCCTTTATGATACTGTCTTGAGGTTTTTTTAAAGTATTTTTAAAGTGAGTATTTTTCTGGCTTGGTTCTGTTCTGAGTGTTTGGGTTTCTTACACCAGGTTGTACCTGAATTGGAAATTACAGAAATATTTTTATGGTTCAAGTTGTCGCAGTAGCCTTGAGCATCTTTTAGTGATTCCAGAACCCATGCTTTTCAAGTTCTTGCCCTGAACTGTTGTGAAATGTGTTTCAGTCCATTAAAGAGTGCTGTATTTTCCCATAACAAATGTGGTGCCTGTAGCCCAACTTTCCTTTAGGTACCTTCACTTGTATTCCTTTAAAAGAAGCATTAGTTTCTGAGACTATTTAAATGCAAACTGTGTTAGAGAGGTTTTCAATGTACTAGGGTTTTGAAGTATCAGCTGCTTTTATCAGCTTACTTTTATCAGCTGCTATGCGCAGTTCGTCACTTTTGTGCATCTATTCAAAAAACTACCGTCCTGTTTGTGTCCCTTATGTGAAAACTTGCTTCCATGTGGTCAAGAGGATCACTGCTTTTTTCACAGCAGAAAGGTAAGGGAACGTAAATGTAAAAGAAGTACTTTTAAAATTTTTCTTCCTTTCTTTTTCCCAGTAAGCAAGAGGAAAATGTGATGCACAGCTTCATATTAATATACTTGAGTATGGTTTTTTGGTTTTAATGTGTGTGACTTCGTAGTTGATTATCGGAATGCATACACTTTGTTCCCACAGCATATCAAGGAATGCACATTCCTCTACATTGATGACCTCTGCTCTTCATTACTTAGTATCACTTCAGTTTTCCACACATTTTCAGTAATTCTGTTGCTCTTTCTCCAAATTATTGATACATTTATTAAATGACACCAGGCCTGGAAAGCATCTCAGCAAGATTTTCATTTAAAAAAAGAAAGATGTATCTGCAAAGTAATGTGTTACAATGTAAGTTGGAAAAAATAATCTGTTTATTATTTGCTCAATTTTACCACTTTCTCTGTGGTGACTTATATTGAAACAAAGGCCCTAAAGAAGTCTAAATGTATGGTATGAATTTTATTTCTTTTACCAGCAGCTTAAGACTGAGGAAGCACTTTTTCTTCCTCTTTTCCAGTGTCATTGTTGCCTCTGGTTTTGTGTTTTAGAGTTGGGGGTGGATAGACCTCTCATTTTCCTCTTGAAGCCAGTTTTATTTACAAGGCAATATATTGCTTCTTTGTGAATAATTTTGTTCTGCTTTTGTGCAGTTGCTTAGATTGTCAAGCAGTACTGATGAGCCCATGATGGTTGTGGTGAGAAATGGGAGGGTGGAACTGCTCTTCTCTTTCATCCCCCCCCCTTTTTTCTTTCCAATTTTGTGTTCTGGTATCTGGAGGCTGCAGATTGAGTCGAGGTGGAAAGAGAATTCTTCATGCTTTGCTGTAGTGCTCTTTGGAGCTGCTGTTACCCAGGAAGGCAGACTGCCAGTGAGGCTCATGAGCAGAGGGCAGGTAGCTGCCTGCATGGCTCACAGAGTTCGAGGCTCTGAACTCGGGCACAGGATTATTAGACAGGTTGTATTTATGAGCAGGCAGTCTACTGCTGTGTGGCACTTCAGTTGCACTCTCTTCTGCCTAGAAAGGTTCTTGTCATAGCAAACCCACCCAACATTATTCTTATAACTTCTCCTGCTCTCCCTGCTCTTCTGGATAGTTAATTAATTATTTTGAAAACCAGAAGAACTATGCTATTTTTCATTACTCTGCAAACACTGATCTAGCAAATCTCATTTGGAAAGTTACCTTTGTGCCTACAAGTGCTAGAAACAAAATTTTTTATTCTGAAATAAAAAAAGAAGTTTAAAGGCACATTTTGGACTCCCTTTTTCTATATTCTCAGTACTTAACAATGACGTAAATTCATGCTCTGCCTATATAAACGATCTCATCGTATGGCAAATGTTTTGTATCACTGTACTGTATTTAAATGTTCTGGAGGGTTTAACAAGAGTATCAATGAAACAGTAGAATTTTCAAAGTTTTATATTTCCTTCTTCTTTTATATTAGACTTTAGAGTAAAAGTTTGACATAGAGTTTGTTTTTGCCTATGTAGCAAAAAATTAATATAATTTAAAATTTGTTATGTACTTGAAGCTGCAGTAAACCTCACAGGTAAACAGATTAATAATAAGAGATGAGAAAGAGGTCTTGGATCATTAATTGAAAAAAATAATTAGCAATGTACAAGTTTCAAGAAGTGACCCACAATAAAATGTAGCGTATTTTAAATAATCCTAAAATGAAATAAAAATAAACTGTGCACAGTAATTATGTGAACAACTAATACTATTCCGTTCAGAAAGATGTTCTTGTTATTTGAATCCTTGGTAGAAAATCTAGTATAGCACAGCTTTGACAGGCTGAACCAGTGGGCAGTTTCTGTTTTCACTTAAGTATCAGTGAACATGCATTAAAGAACTTGTAACTGGTTGGATTTGGTATGACTTGCTAACAAACTGTTTGCTAGTGCTATGACCCAGAATAGGAAGGATGCCAATCCTCTCCTGTAATATGAAGTATTGTGTGAAAGAAATCAACAATACCAGTGTATAACTCAGGAAAACTTTTTCTCCTTTATTTTTCATTAAATGAAACAGAAGATACTAACTTTAAAGTTAGATATTGATAGCAATGGGAGGTTTCAGAGTAGAATGGAAAATATGGTTTTGCTCATGTTTGGGGCTTTCCCAACACCAACAGACAGGATTTAGGCAGAAAGCTTCCATTGGCACATGTAAATACTAGATTTTTCAGGACATGGGTGCTTTCTTTTGTTTGGAGAGATAGCAGGGGTTTTTTTGAGTTGTTTGCATGTTATTAATAGAAGAGTAGGTGTAATATATGTGTGTATCAGCATGAAAGTTAATTTTGAATGAAGTCCATCATAGTTTTCTGTCACATTTTTTGTAGGTGTAACCATCTTCTTTACATGCGCTCCCACATATGTTGTCCATCCTAGCAAAATGCAAACCTATTTTAGACATTAGTCTCAAAATTTTGTTTGAAAAACACAAGGAAAATTAAAGTTTTATTTTCTGAATTCTTGAGTACTGATAAATCTCTTTCTTCTCTCTAAATGTTTTCCCCTTCCAGTTTGTGAAGTGCTACCATATGGGAGTATAGTTCTTTTCATAAAAAAAAAAAAATTACACAGAACAGGACTTATTACACTTGTGAAATTCATTTTGGCTGAGTAAAGGGAAACCTCTTTTGGCCTTGAGGAATTTATACAAACCACTTAGAAGCCAATCCTATATCCTTTGAAGATTTGATGGTGAAATACAATGATTGGAGAGGGCCTTTTAAAGCAGATGTGGAAATTAGTTCCCTATAATTTGAAAATGCATTCTGAGTGTTGGAGCTGTGTGTTAAGTGCTCTTGTTTAATTCAGAAGAAGAGAAATAAAAAGAGGGAGGAAAAAAAAGAAGCAGAAAAATTACAGAGAAAAGAGAAAACAACAGGAAGAAAAGAGAAAAATACATACAAGAGGGAAAAGAGATAAAATGCAAGAAAAAATAAATGAAGAAAAAAGAGAGAAAAGAAAATAGAAAAAGAGCAGAAGAAGATTAAAAAAGGGAAAGGAAAAGTAAAAAAGAAAATCTTTTCATATGTCAAAGCTGGGACAGTTGTCTTGGTCACCATGTACATTAATGTGTGCATTATTTTTGGTTGTTGCTTCTTAAATTCCATGGATGTGATAATCACCAGGTAGGATAGGAATATAAGTCTTGTGGCATAGTCTTTTTCTAAGTATTTCATTCTAAAGTAAGCTTAGTGTCATCAGATAGACCAACAGATGTCTGTAGATTTAAGGGCAAGATTATGGTGGTTGTTAAGGAAGGATGAAGTAGAAGTTTTTACACTGACCATATGTGCTTTTTAATTGACTTGTGGATTTTAGGATACCATTATATTCATGTTGCTTGTGTTTAAGGAATATTATGATAGAAATGGCAATACTTGATTGTATTTTAGAAACAGCTCCATAGTGTATCACTCTTCTGAAGCCTGCAAACAAGTCTAGGTTCGAGTTTTATGAGTGTAAGGGATTTGCTACATCAGAATGGAAAATATTTTATTCATGCATTGTTTTTTGGACAATCATATTCTGTGCTATATTACAATGGCACGATAAATTGCTGAATACACTACACTGTCTGCTGAATATGACCTCACCATGAAAAATTTGATGCATTAGAGTAGGAAAGGTTGGAATATATCAACCTTGGCTGACAAGGGACTTTGAATTTTGACCTAACACAGATGACCTTTGTGTGCAATAAAAGTGAGTTTAATCTCCAGGTCAAGGTTGAGGTGAACGGTAGGGCAATGTGGATTGGTTTGTACTGGCAATGTCTGGATCACACCTAGCAAGCAAAGAAATACAAGGTCTTTGCACTTCAGAGTAAGCAGATGCTTGTTTACCTAAACTACTCATATCTGTTATACCGCCTTTAAAAACTTGTGGTACTGTAGACAGCTAACTCATCAGCAGCTGTGGACTGTTTCATTTGAAGCTGTGTTTCAGAATACGAGGCATGAGGTAAGTATATTCTGCTCCTGTAGATCACTGAATAGGTAAATAAAATTTCTCTTCTAGCACGAAGAAAGACTGTTCACAATATTGCCTTGCTATGAAAAGGGTGAAATCTAGGAGCTTTGTTTCTTTGACAGCTAACCTGTCTTTTGAACGTTGGAAGTTTATTCCTAAGCGTCTTATGCTTTTAAGAGGAATGTAGTTAAGAGAGTTCTGATGTTTCACTAGACAAATACAAAGAAAACAGGTCCTTTTGAGCATTGCTTTAAAAGGTATTTGATCAAAAAAGCTAAGTTACAAAATGGTTTGGGGGTTGTCTAGGTTACATAATACATATAGATTAATTTAAATAAAATACTGTCACATTTATAGTAGTCACAAACAAAATCCATCTTTTTAACTGGCTCGTGTTCTAGGAGTGCTGTTTCACTGACGTGCTAAAGGTTTGCTGAATACACATAGAAGTGTGGTAGCAGTGGTGCTGTTGGAAGGAGAGAGTTCTCTTTAAATCAGCCAGGGGAAAAAAAAAAAAGTTTGAGACTAATGGAAAGAACCTCTACTCCTTTAATAGAGCCTGCAAAATATATTCTCCAGGACTGATCAGCTCTGAAGGCTCTAGAGGTTTGATGATTGGAATGGCAGGAAATCACGCTTTCAGGACATAACGAATTGACTAGGCCATCCATCATTTGTTAGCATGCGCTGAAACACTGGGTTTGTGTGCAGAGGTCTGTGATTTAGTAAATACATGGGAGATG